>JAESVK010067954.1:0-11386 GCA_017140935.1 Hamamelis virginiana
ACTAGGAGCTTGGTGAAAGGGGTTAACCTCCTCCTCATCATTTGATTTATGTTGAATCTCATCATGTTCCTGGTTTTCATAGCACTCAAGATGCTGTTGGAGTTACTGCACTTGTCTTCTCAAATCGTCCATCTCGATGTCACGAAGGTCACGCTTGCATACCATTGCCTCATCAGCGTTTTGTACACGTTGACGACGTCCAGCCATCACAACCTAGGCTCTGATACCAATCTGATGCCGGATAATCGAAGAAAGAGAAGTGAAACACAAGTGACACTCAAAGATAACACAACTCACCACCCAATAGGCCTGGAACAATCCTCCAGCCATAGACAATTTCCAAAGCTAATTAATAACTTTCACAAGCTTTAAGAAAAGATAAAAACTAGAAAATTAATTAGGCAAGACTTGACTATAATTAAGAGACTTCTAGGAAGTTTAAAGGTTTTCTAGATAATAGAATTCAGCAACTAATGAAGTTCCAAGAGCATTGGAAACAGAAAATTGAAAACAGAGGATATGGAAAGTTCCCAAAATTGGCCTCTGCTCTCGGTCAAAACTGATTCTCCACAGAAAGTTTCAGCCCCCAAGACTTATACCACATTAAAGATATGGAAGTTAGCGAACTAACCAAAAAAAAATGGTGCGCAAAAAAGAGTTATGTAGAGAGAGATATGCCCATTTTACTAACAACTGTTTGGGCTGTCTGCACAATCCGAGAATGCTAAAATTAAAGAGTTTTTGTATTTTTCTTGGGTTGGCTCTTTGACTTCTGTTCTTAGGATGCTCCTTTATCAACTAGTCGTTATGCCACAACCAACACAGGAAATGTTGAGTCCTAAAAGCAGGTGAAGAAGATAAGACGGTGCAAATGATGAAGACAATATGAGATAAAAGAGCAACACACGTCCGTGTGAGGTCACGCTTTTTTCTTAAATGTATACATTTATATTCTTTTTCATATGTATTCATGTGTGCTGGAGTTCGACATCGCTGGAGTTCGACGGATGTCGTCGGACTGTACATCAATAATTAGCGCTTCGGGTGCTAAGAAAATGTAGGAATTTTAACATTGAAACATATAAAGTTCATGTTTTTTTGTTTAATATATACATTCAGATTCTTTTTCTTATGAATTCATGTGAGATTATTCCCATGTATTTATATGTATGTGTTATTTTGGGAGGAAAATCATAAACTTTTTTGTTAAAAAATTCGATCTTTAATGTTTTGAAGAAATAAATATGTAAGCATATGAAAGTGACATTTGAAGAAATATATATATGTTAATTGGTATATTAGAACTATAAAAAATTGAACCTATATATTTTATTCAGGAATAATACTCAAATGTATACTTTCTTTGTATAGTCAACTTCATTTGGAGAATAAATATGGAATAAAGGAGATAATTTATGAGAAGTGAAATAATATCCCAATAAAAACGTGAATATATAAGATAATTGAAGAAAATAAAATCATTAATATTTTATCTTCCTAAATAATTCAACTTTGAAATTGAGATAAAATAGTAAAGATTCAAATTTGAATGTACGGATGGAAAATTTGTGTTTGGTGTTGATGAACATCAATATGGTTTGTTTTGAATGTATGAAAATTTTGGTTAAATCTATGCTAAACTCAGTCTTTCTATATATAACTGATATTTCTAAAGCTAGCAACTGTTTTAAAGTTTGTTCTTTGATTTTTTGTTTGCTTTTGTTGGTTTGTTCTCTTTGGACATCTCCTATGTGTATTTAATGATATGATAAAGTTTTGTATAAAATAAAATAAGATTGTATATATAAATTGCCTGATTTGTATATATATATAACTTATATATACAGAAAACTTGTATATATAAATTTTCAAACTTGGTTATAATGTATATTGATTTGAATGTAATTAAATAAAAATTTGGTGAAGTGAAAGCTAGATGGGTTATTTTAAAGAAAATAGGTAAAATTGGAAAATTATAGAAAATTTAATTCCATTCCTAGCATTGTCAAACACAAGTAATGGAATGGACAATCATTTCAACCCATGATTCCAGATAGCATCCAAACATTATAGATGAAATGAAAATCTGATTCCATTCCAGGCTACCTTGGGAATGGAATCGGATTCCATTCCACGCTATTTGATTCCCCAATCCAAATGGGGCCTATTTCTCCTCCTCTTCTTTGCTACGGTTACTTATTCTTGTATTTTCTCCATATTTTTGAAAAAAGTATATAAAATTTAGATTTTTGAGTATTTAAAATTAAGGTGGTGGAGAGATGATTGATCTCATCAAAGACAAGATTATTTTCTCCATGTTTTGTTTTGGTCATCTTGTTTGCTTGAAAAGAAAGAGTGGAGGGTTCCTCTGTGGAAAGTATAGATATTTGTTTGTTGTACCCATTTTTTCCCTTAAAAATATTATCTCAAATTGTGTAAAAAGTTGTTGTGTAATCTGATTTGGGTAATCTGGTATTCATAGATGCAAGGCGTACTCTGCAACCAATATTTCATCTATACTGTTAGAGTGCTAATGCAAGCAAGTACATGAGGTGGTATCTAAACCTCATAAATTGAATAAGTCATATCATGTTTACATGCCATTCTAACACATTAGTAGATGTCTCAATATGGTTATATCAACATAATCAACAAAACAAATTAACAGTCAAAATAGAGTATTTTTAGATAGAATCATTCCTAGGTTTGCAAGAACTGGGATCCTTTCGATTTTTCATAATCATTTTCCTTTTGTGACAACCAAATTTTTTACTTTTTTATGAATAATTCAAATCTATTCTTTGTTCAAGTGCTATGAAGTAGAATGTAATGACATCATTTCCATGTGGTTTTCACTCCCCACAGGACATTGAACTGGAGAATATTTTGAGTCTTGGCACACTTCATGATATCTATACAATTATATTAAGAGAATTCTTTTTATGGTCCATCAAGGTGAGTTACTAAAATAACCTTAAATGTAGGTTTTAAATTCAAATCTAAAGAGAGTACCAGTATAACAATGTGAGAAGTAAGGTAGTTCAGGGCCATCTACAAAACTACCTCCCAAAGCCATACCTTTTGTTTGTGGTTTTCAATTCTATGGGAGTGAACTAGCAATTATATTAACAGATGAAGCTATAATCACTTTCACTCTCTATAACTGGCCCAATGTAAATAAATAAACATTTGATAAATGATAATTCAAAATTCTATCACTTGCAAATTACATTTGCCACAACCGTAGTTCTAAGAAACCGAAGATATAGAGACACGTATCTTTTTTTAACACATTAGTTAAAAAATTCTATCATTATATATTTACATGTCATTCTAAGACATTAGATTGTTGATTTAGTCATGATATGTATCTTTTTTCCTCTTTTTTTTTAAATAAAAAAAAACTTAATTTTATCCAGCCATATTGTATGGAAAGAGAATGATAAGGTACACTTTTTCCCTTTCTTTACAGCATTTCCTTTATAGAAAGGCTGAGACAAAAAACCAAAAGAAGAGAGAGATAGAGCAATATGGAGGGGCCAGAGGCCTTTGAAAATTACATATACTTTTTCTACAGCTAGTGAGAGAAGCTATAGAGGTTTTCCTTTTTATATGTGTGGCATATATGTACTGGAATTGCCAGGTTGGGTTCTAAGTCAACATCTTTTCCATGTGTTGTGCTTAAAAAGAAAAATTCATTTATATGTAGTCAACTATTTTCAATTGTACCTTGCCCTCATGAAAAGGCATCCTCCCATCTAGAAAAATTCGTGCTGGCTAACTTACTATGTACGTTTCTGTTTAAAAAATGTATTTCCAAAGTTATTTTCATGCTAGAAGCTTTGAAATGATGTATTTTTGTAGTCAATATTAGCTACTTCCATTTATATGTAGTTAATATTATCTTTGGTGTGAATTTAACAACTTACATTTCACTCATTTGTTCTATATTTTCTGCCTAATTACGTAGTGATTACACCAATTAATTTCTGACATTTTCTTGTATTTTATGATATAGATATGATCCATCCACAACGCTTAAGACCGAGACCGATGGAGTCTTACAGGCGACAGAATCAAGCTGTAGCTATTGCATCACGAGCTGTTGACTAATCCAGTATCAGCTTCATCACTTCCCTCTGCTGAGAGTGATGTAGAGGCTGTTGACTAATCCAGAGTTAGTACATTGACTGCTCCATCAAATTGTCAATGTTGCGTAAGGCACGCCATCTACGACTCCTGAGGGAAGCCCTGCTGATTCGAACTTGTTTTACGCGTGCAGTGGTAGACATCGCCCAAATCATGATGAGGACTAACCTAGGCATCACCCGTAGGCTACTTGAGTTTTAGACATTGTTGGTTGGATGATCATTGATTGTCAATGTTTGAGAATCTTTATTTTGTTTTGTGGGGAATGTTGAATATTGTTAGAACACTTTCCATGTGCATTTATTTGTACAACAATAATGCTCAATCATAAAGCTTTGATTTTTTGGGTACATTGATTATTATATATTAAATTCCCACATGTTTCCCGCGCGTAATCGTGATATTTGATTTGCTGCAGATATAGGCAAAATTATGTCCGTTTCATTTTACTATCACATTTCTTAAAAGAATCAAATCCCAACATAACATTTAGGAAGCATTAACAACCGAGTTAAAATATGTCATGATGCTTGATGTTGTTAATCTAAACCAGAAAATTGGACATATTCTTTTGAATAAACTGTTCGATGAGTTACTTCATAACATTTTCTAAATGTTCTGACTATATTCGTACAACATTTTCCAAACATTCTGACTGTTGGAACATTTTCTAAATGTTCTGACTATATTTGTAGAACATATAATAAATGTTCTGATTTATTTTGTAGAACATTTAGAATATGTTCTGACTAAATTGATAGAACATATTCTAAATGTTCTGACTTTATTTATAGAATATTTTAAATTATTTTTGATATAATCAAACGAACATTATGAAAATGTTCTTCAATTAAAGTTAAAACAGTTGAAAAATGTTCTTTGAGGCTTTTCAAATTTTCACTTTCATTAAAGTAATGACATTTAGAAAAAGTAGCCTATCTCTACCAACCAAAAAGAGGAAACATACAATTTACTTACTCCATCAATGAAATAAAACTTCGGAAACATATATAAAGTTGCAAAATACTTAATGGTAGAGTTACATTCCAAAAGTTTGCAACAAATGCCTGATCAAGATCAATTGTCTCGCTTTTTATTACGGTTGAACTGACAAGTTTCTTAAATTCTTAAATCCGGTCCTTATTTGGTTGAACATGGTGCTTCATCTAGCTACTTACTATAGGCAACACTGGATGCCCCGTTCTCATAAATACATGTACAAATAATAAATTGTTAAAATTATGTTAATACTATAAGAGCATTACTAATGCCTAATTAGATATTCGCCTAGGCACTATGTAAATTACTTGGATAAAATGACAGTTGCTTTCAAATCCTATGACACACTCTTGACGATTCATTGGAAGCATAGGCAGTGTATGGAGAGGCAAAAATGTAAGGCATTGGATATTTGAAAGGTGATACAAGACAACGTTATATCTAGAAGCTATAATGTCACTACAAGAATTCGAATATTTAGTGACGAGCAAAATTGTCACTAAAACTCAATTCCATCGTCACTAAAGGTCGTTAGTGACGATATGAGGAGCGTCACCCCGACGTCACTGTAGCTCGGTCACAAAAGAGTATTTGTGACAACGCTTAGGCATCGTCACTAAAAGGTATACCCTTTAGTGACGATATAAGGAACGTCACTAATAGTAGACTATTTGTGACGCATATATTGTCGCAAATACTTCGCTTTATTTGTCACAAAAAATCAATTGATCCATCTAAATTCCTCACAAATGATATGTCTATTGTGATGACGTAAGTTATTAGTGACAACATGAGTATTGTCACTAATATTATTTTATTTTTGAATAAAAGCCTTTTGTGACAACATAATTATTGTCACAAAAAATAACTATCTTCTTGTGACGATATTTATGTTGTTACCAAAGGGCTTTTGAAAACCTCCTCTTTTTTTTTTTTTTTTTTTTTTTTTTTTGCATTATGTTTCGTGACGATTACCGAACGTCACAAAGGATAATTTTTTAATATATATATATTTAAAAAAATCACTGTAATTTGTATTTTCTTGTATAACTTGCTATTAACTCAGAAAATTCTTATATAATATGCATTTAAATCACAAATAATTAATAGCTAAATCTATATATATTTAATTAAAATAAACAAAAATAAAAAAACTCAATAAACTTCAACAAATTTCATCAATATTGGATTAAAAAATGAAAATTGTACATAAGTAATTTAAGAAAATACAAACATTGTCTAAAAGTTAATAATATCCTCGAACATTCCACGTTGTCAATAAAAATTATAACAAAACTAATAAATAAATAAAGTGTATTCTGCTTCAATTGTCCATTTCTTCCTTCAAGTTAACCCCTACATTATAACTGCAAAATTAAAGAAAAAAAAAATAGTATACTTAGTATACATATGCAATGTACAAAATACATTCATGTCATCAATAATAGTGACAAAGCTCAACTCAAGCATATGGTAAGCCCAGAATAAGCACAACATTACAACATGAAGATTCAGGGTGACAAAATATATCACAATCATGAAATTTAAAATATTTAATATAGCAAGAACTAGCATTTTCTATATGGATACATATATTATTTCCTATATTGATATGAATAGTAAAACCAATTCCATATACTAATTAGAAGAATTATTAAGCATTTATCTACTTTCAAAGTTATCCAAAAAGAATTCTCACACATTGAGAGAAGGTCACTATGTGACTGAATAAACAGTAAAATAATCCAAAATTAATATGAAAAAAGCAAAAAGTCAAGAAAAGATTGACCGTTGCTAGAAGTTTTAGTTCAGGAAGCCTTTTCTTTTAGAAGTTTTAGTCCATAAAGACTCACTTCTATAAGACACCATCTTTTGTTGCTTAAAACAATTACTTGGCTTCTGACACAATTGCTAGAATTCACAAACTAAATATACAAGATAATTTTCACGATGAAGTGCATATAGAAATGCCACTATAAGACTTTGTATTTGCATGGAAGAACACTTTCACAAAAGCATGCCAGTAAGATTTTACGAGTCAAAGTAACACTCAGATCACTTTATATCAACATGCCTAACCAAACACCAGCAAAGAATCCTACTAAAGCCATCATACTCCATGGAACAACACTAAACCATGCTGCTTGTATGAGGTCAACATGATATATATGTAACCGGTAAGCATCTATAATTATTTCTTGTAACAAGGTACATTAACTACATCTACATAGTTATGCGATTGTCACACCAACCAAAAAAAAAACAAACAATTATTACTGAATGAATAATATTAGTGAAAGTAAGCTTAATTATAAAACAGTTTAGAACACAAACCATGAATAATATTAGTGAAAGTAAGGCAGTAACATATCCTAAAAGTAAACAATTATTTCGTTTGAGAAGTTAATAACCAAGAAGTAATTGAAAGTAAGCTTAATTATAAAAGAATGCCATATGCTCTCTTACCAAAATAAATAAATAAATAACTGGACCAGAGTAAGAATTTGCAGCTTCTGGGTCGAGTCCTGAGGAAGGGTCTAATCTCTCTCCCTTTGCGGAAAAATCACATCCCTCGCACGTACATTCTTGTAAAAGCATGGAAATACAAAATCAATATTAATCGTAGTGTCAGAATTAGAGATATTGCAACAACATATTCACTATGGAAAATGCCTTTTAGCTTTACTGGCGAAATCGTTCCAAATTTTCATCACCTGCGTGCATATATGGTTGCCTAGGTAGTATTTTTCCCACTCTTATAAGGGAAATGTTATGGGTTTAAAACTTAGTCCTATACCACAATTTTTAACAAAAATGGAGATCAGTCGCCCCCACTGAAATTATACAAAACTTATGTATATAATGATATTATAAATTTGACCCACTACTAGAGAGAGTACTTACAATATAAGCCCTTTGATGGGATCAGAAAAAATATGGGTAATTAATCGTACCTTGAACAAGGTGGTCTTTTGGTACCGATGACAAGGCTGGTAATATTAAGGATAGGAATAAGATCAAGAATTGCTTTCCCTGTTTCATTGCTCTCAATAAGCATTGTGCCCAGTCACCTATGTGTATCACAGAATGGGAAAATATTCATTATCAAAATATTGTTTGATTTTCAGTGAAAGATTGAATAACTACATAGCTAAGCTTATGAGAACTTGTGTACCTTGGCCTCTGTACAGAGGCCAATGTAGTTGTGCAGGAGGTTTCTTCTCCTTTTATTCTCTTCATTGAGGTAAACTTTCACCTGATATGGGCTCATTTGGCTTCTAGACAATCTTCCAACTGACAAGAAAAATTCAACACACCCAATTTCATTACAAAATCCTAATGGGGGAGGCTATACCTGGAAGCTACTATCTAAAAAGGCATCTTTCCATCTGCGAGGAACATGATTTCTCCGCAAATGGGGGAGAGATTGTTTCCTTCCTCGACTCGACCCAGAAGCTGCAAGTCATTGCTCCTGTGTGGAGACTTCCAAAGGGCCTAAATTAGTTTCAATCTCAAAAACAAAAACTGTCTAAGACCTCAATTTTTCTTAGTATGAGGCAATTCTCACTTCAAAAACACCACGTTTCTTAAATGAGATTGAAGCAAATTTAGGCATCAAGTGTCACAAGCCCCAAAACATACCAATGTAAATAAACAAATTTGTCTAGAACAGTTTAGAACACAAACCATGCTGAAATCTAAACTAAAAAAATCCAAGAATGGGATATTGATCAAATCAAAGTGCAATAATAATGAATCACTGCTAAAAAAATATACATCACAAAGAAGCTTATACTGAATGTTGGAGAAACACATACTCTTCAAGCCCGACCCAATTTCAGCCCTTCCTTTTCCTTTGTTTTTCTCACTAGCCCCTTGTGTGTGTGTAAAGTGCTGGGAGCGGAAATCCCATGAATCCGTGATAGTGTTTATGGATCATGCCAAAAAAAAAAAGAAAAATTGAATCTGAATCCTTTATTATAAGAGATGAATCCGTACCTTTGAGATCTGTCTGGATTGATCTTAATAAATAACGAACCGTAGAAATCTGCTCGAGCTCTTCAAGCCTTCTACTGTATTCCTCCTATGCCAGAACTTGAAGAGAGAGTGGCTCTCTTTGCGCTCGACTTGTTAGGCGGTTGCCTCCAGGGTTTAGAAATAATATTTTGTCTGACCTAGAGGCTGCCCAACGTGGCATATATATAGGCTACGGCAGGGACCTGAAAGCAAATAAGTTTCGGGCTCCCAATATAAATATTAATTATAATTCAATCCACTAAAGAATTGTAATTGCACTCCCTCGCTTATTCGAAAAACTATTTCGAGTTCTTTGTTATTAAATACTTATTAATCTCTCCACGTTAAGATTACAGATTCCTGTTGATTAAATTAAATTACTGACAATTTTATTTAATTAACATCTGTTAATCTCCTTAAGACCTTCCACTTAACTTATTTGATATGTCGGATACAAAATCCACCTGCAGGGTTTGACATAATCAAAACTTATAAGCATCCTCAAGGGGGTGTCATCAATCCATATTACAGGATGTAGATTCCATTAATAATTAATATACACCATACGTTTAATGTGGTTACCCAACTGTGGACACCCCATTTTTACCAATTATTTCTACTATGTGTCCATGCAAATGATTAACTAGAATAGCTGATCATTGGGTGAGGAATTGGCCTTGTAAAGATCAAATTGACCAAATTGCCCTTTTTCGAGGAAAAGGACAATTCATTATTTCATGTGTACATTTGGATTGGAATCAACCCATTTGTATTGCATTTGACTTTTGAGGTGTTTTAGAACATCCCTGTAAATTTTCATGGCATTCTGATGAGAGCTCGATAGGTAATTAGGGTTTTTGCGACTTGAAGGGCATTTTCGTCCTTTTTCTCGTATAATTTCCGAATGACCTCCGAATTTGAAACGGATTGTTTCATGAGGTTTATATGGATGTGGGGAGTGTATTTGGAGTGTCAATTGAGCCTTTGAATGGTTGGGATGGATTCTCCCAAAATCGATCTCACGGGTAAGGATGAGCTGAATTAGGGTTTCGATCAAATTGACCATAAATTGGTCGTTTTCACCAAAACAAAAGATTTTCAAAACATGTTGTTAAGTACCAATTTCATGTTGAAACCATGTTTTTAGAAGTGGTGCGAGCCTAATTGATTAATTTTATAAAACAAGGAATGGTCATTTGACCAATTTTGGCACAACCGGGTCAATTGGCTAGCTTTTTGCTAAAACCCTTGACCATGGTCAATTGATTTTAACCCAAAAACATTCTAAAAATGTGGAGGATCAAAACACGGTCGTTTTGAGCCCTGAACCATCGGATTTGGATCAAATTTGACCAAAATATGGCCAAAATTCGAAAACCCTAAAATTTGGGGAACAAAATTGGAAAGTCAGCATGGTAACCGTCCTAGCTAGGACGGCCAACCGTCCAGCTAGGACGGCCAACCGTCCAGCCCTAGGACGGCCATCAGCATGCTCGAGCCCATTTTTCAATTTTGGAAAATTTCACCTATTTTGGCCGATTTGATTTGATTTTTTTGGCATGAATTCGAAGGGTTTCAGCTTTCAAACCCTAGGGAGACTCATTCTAAGCCCTAGGATTGTTTTTTAGAGGGATTAATCTTAACCATTCAAGGATTTGAACCCTAGCTCTATATATACTACACTATGGAGTTAGAGAGAGGAGAGAGAGAATTCTAGGGTTTTGGAGAGGAGGCTACAGATTTTCATTCTTCATTCCTACATCATTGAGGGGTAGAATTAAGGTAGAGAATGAAGGAGAAGGCCCCAAGGCTTGGAACTTGAAGGAGGTTTGCAAAGAAGAAGGAAGATAGGTGAATCCTCCATACAAACTTTCTGTATGAGTTTACTTTGTAGGAGTTTTCTTTATGCATGTTTGAATAGGTTTCTCTCTTTCTCTTATTTATGTTAGTATGCATAATTAGGGTTAGTTTTGTTTTGATTTTGTATGAGTATGCATGATTAGGTTTAGCTTTGTTGTTATTTTATGTTAATATGCATGTTTAGGGTTCATTAGTTTTATTTATGATTTTATGTTAGGATGCATGCCTAGGGTTAAGTAGTTTTATCATTATTCTATGTGAGTATGCATGTTAGGGTTAGTTTTCTTGTTATTCTACGTACGTATGCATGATTAGAAGTAGTTTTATCATTATTCTATGTGAGTATGCATGTTAGGGTTAG
>JAESVK010067955.1:0-28902 GCA_017140935.1 Hamamelis virginiana
TACTCATGTGAATGGTAGGTGTGATTTAACTAAAGAGCACTATCCAACATTCAAGGTCTTTCTTTGGAAAACAAACAATATATCCAAATGATGAGTGGGGGACAGTTTTATGAGAAGAGCCCTGAAGAGGCCATACAGTGTTTTGATTCAATAGCGGAGAATGCCCGGAATTGGGAAACAAATTCCTCTCTTGATGCCGCCAGAGTGCAAAGTGTGCCCGTTGGAGGAGGAAAACATCATGTGAAGGATAATGATGACCTCCAAGCCAAAATAGCTAGCTTGACTAGGAAGTTAGAGGCCATAGAGCTCCAAAAAGTGAGTGAGGTGAGCACCATACCCAAAGTGCCTACGGCACCTACGGGACCTAGGATGGAGGACTTGTGCATAATTTGCGATGACCCCACTCATTCCACCCAAGATTGCCCTAACCTTCCCCAAGTTAAAGGAGCCATTCAAATTGAGCAAGCTAATGCTCTCAACTACCAAAGGAAGCCCTTCAACTCTCCATTTTCTGAAACTTACAATCCGGGGTGGAGTAAACACCCCAATTTTAGTTGGAAGAGTGATGGAGGAAATGCTTCCTCAAGCCAAAGCAACCCAAATCCAAATCCTTTTCAAAATAACCAAGGTTTTCCAAATCAAAATTTCCAAAATCAAAATTTTCAAAACCAAGGTTTTCAAAATCAAAGTCAAGGTCCCAACTACCAAGGTCAAGGGTTTCCATCAAACCCTAACCAAAATTTTGGTCCACCACCGGTCAACTCATACCTACCACCCCACAAGAGAAACTATGATGATGTGATTGCACAACTTGTGCAAGGTCAAGCTCAAACCAATCAAGCCATAGGGGATATGAGAACCCAATTGACTAAGTTGACCACCACCTTGGGTGCACTTCAACAAGAGAAGGGAAAGTTTCCCTCTCAACCCGTGCAAAATCCACAAGGTCAACATAGCATTGGATCCTCAAATTCCAATGAAGGGAATCATGAACATGCTAAGGCCATCACCACTCTTCGAAGTGGAAAGATCATTGACAAAACCATCCCACCCAAAGATTCCAACAAAGAAGTTTCTAAAAATTTACAAAAGGAATCTAAGGGGGATGAGAAAGAAATCGAAAATGAGCCTAGCATTCCCAAACAAAATGGTGTTGATATTGGTTCTAGCCAAGAGAGGGCTAAATTCATTCCTGCCGCCCCTTTTCCTCAAAGACTTAGGGCACCTAAGAAATTGACCAATCATGCGGAAATCTTTGAATTGTTCAAACAGGTGAAAGTCAACATACCTTTGTTGGATGCTATTAAACAGGTGCCCTCGTATGCAAAATTCTTGAAAGACTTGTGTACGGTAAAAAGGAATTTGGGTGTGCATAAGGAAGTTTTCATGACCGAGCAATCCACATCCCTCTTGCAAAACACATTGCCCCGTAAATACAAAGACCCCGGGACCCCTACCATAGAAATAACAATAGGAAGTTCCAAAGTGGGTAGAGCTTTAGTAGATTTGGGGGCAAGTGTCAATTTGTTGCCATATTCTGTTTATGTGGAGTTGGGGTTGGGAGAACTAGAGTCGACCGGGATCAAACTTCAGCTAGCTGACAGGAGCGTTAAGATACCTAGGGGAGTAGTGAAAGATGTGCTTGTGCAAGTAGATAAATTCTATTTCCCTGTGGATTTTGTGGTACTAGAGACCCACCCTGTAGTAGATCAAGGGAGTCAATTCCCTGTGATTCTAGGTAGGCCTTTCTTGGCCACAGCTGATGCGTTGATTCAGTGTAGGAGTGGGTTGATGACCCTTACCTTTGGAAACATGACTGTGAACTTGAATATTTTCAACTTGATAAGGGAAGTGGGGGAAGATATGGAGGATGAGGTGCATGAGGTGAGTAGGATAGATACCTTAGTGCAGCACCAATGGGATCTTTCCGCCCATGATGATCCCTTACAGTCTTGTTTGGTGAGTGAGATTGTTGATGATGTGGAGGTGAGTGATGAGATGGAGTTTCTATACTCCATGCTCAATGAAGAGGAAGTTATGGAAGTGAATGGGTGGGTGCCTCGCTTCGAAGCATTGCCACCCATTGAGAAAAGTCTTGTCCCATCTAGTATCCAACCACCGGAGTTAGAGTTGAAACCCTTGCCCTCTGATTTGAAATATGTGTACCTAGGGGACAATGAGACATATCCCGTGGTCATTTCTTCTCACTTGGAGATTGACCAAGAGCGTAAATTATTGGAAGTGCTTAGAGACCACAAAAGTGCCATAGGTTGGTCCATTGCCGACCTCAAGGGAATTAGTCCCTCTCTTTGCACTCATAGGATTTATCTCGAGGATGATGTCAAACCTTCCCGCCAACCTCAAAGGAGATTGAACCCCATAATGAAGGAAGTTGTGCGAAAGGAAGTTCTGAAGTTGTTGGATGTGGGGATAATCTATCCTATAGCGGATAGTAAGTGGGTAAGTCCTATACAAGTGGTGCCCAAGAAGTCGGGTGTTACTGTTGTAGAGAGTGAAGGAGGTGAATTGATTCCCACACGAGTCACCACGGGGTGGCGAGTGTGCATTGACTATAGGAAGCTAAATTCATCCACTAGGAAAGACCACTTCCCCTTACCCTTCATTGACCAAATCCTAGAGAGAGTAGCGGGACATGCCTTCTATTGTTTTCTAGACGGATATTCGGGGTACAACCAAATAGAGGTTTCCTTAGAGGATCAAGAGAAAACTACTTTCACATGTCCCTTTGGGACATTTGCCTTTAGGAAAATGCCTTTTGGGTTGTGTAATGCGCCTGGTACCTTCCAGAGATGCATGACAGGGTTGTTTAGTGACATGGTGGAAAAGATTGTTGAAGTTTTCATGGA
Organism: Hamamelis virginiana; assembly: GCA_017140935.1. NCBI lineage: Eukaryota > Viridiplantae > Streptophyta > Magnoliopsida > Saxifragales > Hamamelidaceae > Hamamelis > Hamamelis virginiana. The sequence goes on from JAESVK010067955.1 coordinate 2,868, forward strand.
TGACTTCTCAGTCTTTGGGGACTCTTTTGATAGTTGCTTGGAGAACCTATCTAAGGTTCTAGAAAGATGTGAGGAGAAAAACCTTGTGCTCAATTGGGAAAAGTGTCATTTCATGGTGACACAGGGAATAGTCCTAGGACATATTGTGTCGTCTAGGGGAATAGAGGTTGACAAGGCCAAGATTGAACTAATTGCCAAACTTCCCTCTCCTAAGACTGTAAAAGATGTGAGATCATTCCTAGGACATGCTGGTTTTTATAGGAGGTTCATTAGGGGATTTAGCGGGATTGCGCGACCCTTGTGTAATCTCTTGGGCAAGGACGTTCCTTTTGAGTGGGGGCATGATTGTGAGGTCGCTTTTTGTAAATTGAAAGAAATGCTAACTTCACCTCCTATCATGCAAACACCCAACTGGAATTTACCTTTTAAAATCATGTGTGACGCCAGTGATTTTGCCATAGGAGCGGTGTTAGGTCAAAGGGTGGATAAAAAACCACATGTCATTTACTACGCTAGTAGAACAATGAATGATGCCCAAAGAAACTATACAACTACTGAAAAAGAGTTGCTAGCGGTGGTTTTTGCCTTAGACAAGTTTCGGTCGTACATCCTAGGTTCACCCATTTTAGTCTTTACGGATCATGCGGCATTAAAATATCTTTTGACAAAACAAGATGCCAAGCAAAGACTAATTAGGTGGATTCTACTCCTCCAAGAATTCAATTTAACAATCAAAGATAAGAAGGGAGTTGAGAATGTTGTCGCCGACCACTTGTCTAGGATCTCCTTTGATGATTCTGCTAACACCCTTCCCATATCTGAGACCTTCCCTGATGAGCAACTGTTTGCTCTTTCCCAATGCCCTTGGTTTGCGGACTTAGTGAACTATCTTGTGACTGAACAGATTCCTACCCATTGGAATGCCCAGGATAGGAAGAAATTTTTGAGAGAGGTGCAAAAGTACTACTTTGATGACCCTTACCTCTTTAAATATTGCCCTGACCAAATATTGAGAAGATGTGTGCCGGATATTGAAATACCGAGTATCATGTCATTTTGTCATAGTGAGGCATGTGGGGGTCATTTCTCTGCTAGGAAGACAGCTGCCAAAATCTTACAATGCGGTTTCTATTGGCCTTCCTTGTTCAAAGACTCTTTTGAGTTTTGCAAGACCTGTGAGCGTTGCCAACAATTAGGGGGAGTTACTAGGAGACACATGATGCCCCTCACACCCATCATAGTTATAGAGATTTTCGATTGTTGGGGCATCGACTTTATGGGACCTTTCCCATCCTCCTTTGGTAACCTGTACATCTTACTGGCAGTGGACTATGTGTCCAAGTGGGTTGAGGCTATCCCATCTAAGACCAATGACCATAAAGTAGTTTTGAAATTCTTGAAAGAGAACGTCATGTCTAGATTTGGGGTACCTAAGGCGATCATTAGTGACGGCGGTTCGCATTTTTGCAATCGCCCCTTTGAGACCTTAATGAAAAAATATGGGGTAACCCATAAAGTGTCAACCGCCTACCACCCACAGACCAATGGCCAAGCTGAATTGGCCAATAGGGAGATCAAGCACATCCTAGAGAAGACTGTGAACCCCAATAGGAAAGATTGGTCACTTAGGTTGACTGATGCCTTATGGGCGTATCGCACGGCCTTTAAAACAGTGTTAGGCATGTCTCCCTATCGCATAGTGTATGGAAAGGCGTGCCACTTGCCAGTGGAGATGGAACATAGGGCATATTGGGCTATTAAACACTTGAATTTTAATCTTGATGCCGCAGGTCAGCAGAGGAAGCTCCAGCTAAGTGAGCTCGAAGAAATTAGGCAAGACGCCTATGAAAGTGCTAGGGTGTACAAGGACAAGATGAAAGCATTTCATGACAAGAACATCGCTCGTAAGTCTTTCGAGCCAAATCAAAAGGTCCTGTTGTACAACTCTAGGCTGCACCTTTTTCCTGGCAAGTTGAGGTCCCGATGGGTGGGACCATTCATTGTCAAATCCGTGTTTCCTCACGGGGCTGTGGAGATTGAGAATCCCAAGAATGGCAACATTTTCAAAGTGAATGGACAACGCCTCAAGCCATTTTTGGAGAACTTTTCGCATGAGACTGTGGAAGAGGAGCTTGTAGACCCAGTCTATTGCGAGGCCCCATCAGAGTAACTTCTTTTGTGATTATGTGTATTTAGCTCTTTTTACCTTTGTTTAGTTGTTTTCTTTTGGAAATTGTGGATACTCTAACCTTTGTGCAGATTTACTGTAGTGTAAATGTTTTACAAGTGCTTTTGTAGCCTCTTCCCATTTTTGTCTTTAAATGCTTATCTTTTCATGCATTGAGGACAATGCTCATTCTTAAGTAGGGGGGGAGGTTCACTTGTGTTCATTTGTCATGATCATTCTCACACAATAGGTAGCTTCTTTTTGGATATAGAGTAGCATGCATAGCAAGAATCATAGCAAATACTTTTGATGCAAAATTTTTCGATTTTTGAGCTTACATGAGAATAAAACTTGAGACTTATATGCTATGCTTCCTATTGAACTTGCATTATGTATGTGAACTTTCCTATTGCACATGCACGCCAATGGAGCGGAACTAAAACTTATAGCACATCACTTGAACATTGTGTCATTCCATCCATCTATTCATGTTTTCCACATTGTGACTCGCATCAAGTTATGCTCATATCGAATACATTTGGTATTGTTAGTCTTGCAAGTCATGATTTTTGATTCAAGCACATTTTCGCTTGATTTGAGCTTCAAGGATCGCATTTTCGCATGAACTTTCATTTATATGTATCATATTCATTTTGGAACAATCATACAACTTTGAAAGATGATTTTAGGCCATCATTGCTCCTTTGAACCTCAATTCCTTGAAAGATTCCATTTCGAACCCTAATTTGAGCCAAGAGTGCCAATTCGTTCAAAGCTTAGGAACCCTAGGGTAATTTTGGAAGGCGGAGCCGTGTTAGCATGCCGTGGTACTTTTTCCCCGGTGTTTTAAGTTGGTGGTGGTTGAAAACAAATTGGAACAAGGTTTGGTGGCTTGCAAAGTTGGAAAATTGCATAAAATAGGCAAAATGGGCATTTTCAGCAAAGTGGGACCGGTACCCCTCATGGTGGGACCGGTACCACTTTACAGAACTAAATGGGACCGGTACCACTTTAAGTGGGACCGGTACCACCTGCTGCACATTGAAAATTTCGAGCTTTTAAAGCCCTAGCCCGACATTTAACCCCACTCCAACTCTTTTTCACCCACTTTTCTCATCTTTTCTCTCATTTTCAACCCCTCCCAAGCATCCTCCATCACTTTGGAGAGATTTTTACCACTCCTCACCAAATCCACCATCAAAACCCTAATTTTCCCACTTTTTCACCATACATCACCCCATTCCCATCTCATATCGCAAAAACCCTAACCCTAAACCTGAAAATCCACCATTTTACACACTCTTTCCATTGATTGAAGGCGGGTACGCACTAGAGTGGCGGTAGTGGACTTCTTTGGGTGTTTTGAAGCATTATCTTGCATTGTGGGTAAGTGTTTCAAGTTTGTGAAGTTTCAAGCAAGTTAGGTTTTTGTTCTTCATTTGGTGATTTGTGTTTGGGTGAAGTTTGTTATTGTTTTTGGGGATTTTAGTATTGTTGGTAGTGATTTGTGTGATTATGGAGCTTGTGGGAAGGAAAATGCTTTGTGATGCTAAGAGGGGGTGTTCGATGTTCATTGAAATGGGCTTGTGGGACTGTGTAGTAGCCATGCTAGTGCTACTTTGTGTTTTTGGTCTAGTTGTGACGCTTATGGCTAGGACCAAGACACCGAAGGGAGGGAAAGCCTCAGGCTCTTCTGTGGAGCAGGCAGTCAAAAAGAGAAAGGCAAGCTCTTCTCAACCTGTGAAGAAGGGAAGGGGAAAGAGGCATGAGAGTGAAAGTGAAGAGAGCGAGGATGATGACATAGAGGCCATGTTTGATGAAGGTGGGGAAGAAGGGGAAGAGGATGAATGGGTTCAGTCACTGGCAAAAAGAGGTTTCATTTGTGAAAGGACTGCGGAAGCTTCAACCTTTATCCACACTCATCCCATTCGAGGTGCCATAGATACCCAACACTTGGGCTTCCTGTGTAGGCCTGTGGAGGGCTATCACCCATCCGTGGTAAGAGAGTTTTACTCGAATCTGAGAGTACATTCGGAAATGGAATATCACATGAAGACTACTGTAGGTGGAAAGTCCTTTCTTGTGAACACTACAGTCATTGCTACGGCCTTGGGATATCCTCGACCTTCTCATGCGGATGGTGTCCCTTACCCATTCCGCCCTTTGACACCTTTCGATGGGGCATCCTTCGCTCGAGCTATGTGCTCAAACCCTGTGCCAATGATATCATTCAATAAAAATCAGTTCACCCCTGGGAAGCTAAAGCCCGAGTATGCATTAATGAACAAAATCATCCACTGTCGCATTGACCCAAAAGGAAAAGAGAAAGTACCAAGAGTCGATGAGATCAAGTTTCTTTTTGAAGTGATGAATGGGCGGCGAATTGACTTCGCAGCGGTGATTTGGGCAGTAATGAGGGACTTTGTGAACTTCGCAAGCAAGTCGACCTACATGCCTCATCCTTGCTTGATCACTCAGATTGTAAAAGCTGAAGGAATTAAGCTGCCTCCAAAGAACAAAATGACACTTCCTCACTTTGGTCCCATCAACAATGTAACCGAGGCAAGGAGTATAGCTGCTTCAGTGAAGCCCAGGCCAGCTCAATCCCAGTCAGTTTCTGAAGGGCCGTCCTCGTCGTCAGCGCCTAAGCCTGCAAGTACATCTCCACTCAAGAGAATGGAGCGCCGAATCAAGGGATGGTTCAAATGCATTCTGGGGAAGCAGAAGCAGATTGACCATAGACTGGCTAGGTTGGAGAGAGAGGTTCTTGTGCTTAGAGGTGACCCATCTGCTGTTGAGCCGCCAGTTCCTACCTTGGAGGGGGATTCCGATGAGCTTGACGACTGTGTGGATGAAGATGATTTCAGTGATGAGGAGGAATCAGAGGAGGAGTAGTTGGGGGTGTTTTCTTTAGTAGTTAGGTTGTTTGTGTTTCAGTTGTGTTTTTGCTTTTCTAAGTCTAGTTTTATTTCGTTTAGGGTAGCATAGGGCGGTGTTGGCACAGGGTAGTGACCCAAGCCATGTTAAAGCCAACACCCGTTTTGTTTTGAAGCCCCTTTGTGTAAACCCCCGGTCATTACATGCTTAGAAGTCCTTTTTGATTTTAAAGTGTCGGTTGTTCCCTTATGAACATTATGCATCTATGAATGGTTAGTTTTTGTTATGAATGCCTTATTTCTGCTTCTTGGTGTATGCTTTCGCGTTACTCCATTCCACTCATTCTTATATCATTGTTTTTAGTTCTTGTTGATGGATATTGGTTTGGTGAAGCTCTTATTGGCATAATTTCACACACATGGAAAAGGGACAAGCATAAGTAGTTCAATTTCTTGCATTGTATGTCAAGTTAAAGTAGTATGCTCATGTTTGCATGTTGAAAGCGAACTCTTTTGTGCATTTATTTGTTTCTTTTCTCTTAGTTCTTACTTCTTTTTGGTTCAAATCTTACTAGGGACTAGCAAGATACAGGTTGGAGGGTGTGTTTAGCACATAATTCGCCCGTTTTTACTTGTCTTTTTGTACATTTTACCTGTTCTTCAACCCTAGTTTGGCTTGATTCTGGTATTTTTAATCTTTTCATTGTTTTTGAGCACGTGCAGGTTGCATGGTGCTAATTCCATTCTTTTGAAGGTATTCGATGAATGCCGAAGGTTTTCATCCGCTGAACACAGCTTGCAAGCACATTCTCATGATCATGGTGTGCATTCATGGAGCGTTCCCCGTCAAAGCCTCGCCCAAGCAAGTCACTCGCTCATTTCCAAGGCTTTGAAGGATCAAGTACCTTTGGAGAAGGTTTTCAAGCTCATGCAATCATTCGGGGCAAGCGAGGACGAAGCGAAGGGTCTTGGAAGTCAAAACAGGGCAAAACAGGCAAAATTGCAGAGGGGGTACCGGTCCCACATTGGGGGGTACCGGTCCCACATATGCAGAACTGAATGGTACCGGTCCCACCTTGGGGGGTACCGGTCCCAATGTTCGGGAAATCACCCGGGTCTTTTGTAAATCCTTCCAAACTCATGGGTATTCTCGTCCATTCATCCCCATGTCTGAAGCCCTTATGGGGGAGGTATTTAAAGCACATTAGCAGCTGTTGGGATTCATTCTCTCTTGTTCTTAGCTTAGTTTTCTAGGGTTAGCATAGTTTTTGGGGTTTTTAGCTTAGTTTAGCTTGTGTTCTTGGATTTCTAGCTTAGTGTAACTTAGTTTGTTGTTTAATCTTGTTAATCTTACCTTGTAATCTCTAGTTTAGGTTGTTATTTTCCATTTTCATCACAAAGTTGTAAGCTACACTTGTTCTTGGTTCATTTATTACAAGCATTTACTTGTTTTCAGCTTTTATGGTTGTTTATGGTTATGTTCTTCTCATTTATGGCTAGCTAAGCATTTAAGGAGGGTTCTTTGGTGAAGTTCCTCTCCAAAACCTAAGGTAATGGTGGTTTCTCAACTCAAATGCTTTAAAGTTAATGGAATGCTAGCTTCTTCTACTCTCACTTCCTTTTGAACCCATATGGAGTCATATTCATGACCAAAATACGACTTGTGAGAGGTTGTATATTGGTGATGAGCACATATGATCTTCATGTGTATGCTAAAACATCAAGATGAGTAGTGAAGTTGCATTCCATCATTTGTTCTATGTTCTTGAGCTTTTATTGTTAAAATCTTTCCATTCAAAACCATATGTCACATGGACCATTTGAATGTGTATGTGTGAGAAATCACTAAGCCTAGGTTAGGAAGGAACGAATCCATAGAACCCATCCTTTCTCTCATTTACAAGTTTACAAATCAAATCTTTGCCATTAATTTGGCACAAAAATCACAATCAAACAAACCCCATATTTACTTGTGTTATTACATTCATTGGGTAGCATAACCTAAGAATCACTAGAACCTATTCCACTCCCTGTGGAAATGACCTAGGTACTCCTAGTTTTATTGCTAGACGATCATAAGACTCCTACGCTTGGGAATCTCATGCGCACAACACTTCAATTTACGCTCAAGCAACTAACCTATAGGGAGACATACCAAGAATGGTTTTAAAAGCAGTTCGGTATGCCCAAAGAGCATCAATCAGTCGAAGGGACCAATCTTTGTGGTTTGGGTTAACCGTTTTTTCCAAGATATGTTTTAATTCCCTATTGGCCAATTCAACTTGACCATTGGTCTGTGGGTGATAGGCAGTTGAAACTTTATGTGTGACTCCATACTTTTTAACCAAGTTTTCAAAAGGACTATTGCAAAAATGGAGCCCACCATCACTAATGATTGCCCGAGGCATCCCAAAAAGAGAAAAAATGTGTTCCTTCAAAAATTTCAAAACCACTTTATGGTCATTCGTTCTCGTTGGGATAGCCTCCGCCCACTTGGAGACATAGTCCACCGCCAGTAGAATATACAAGTACCCACAAGAGGAGGGAAAAGGACCCATGAAGTCTATTCCCCAGCAGTAAAAAATTTCATTGATTAAAATAGGGGTGAGAGGCATCATGTTTCTCTTTGTAACACCTCCTAGTTGTTGGCACCGAGCACAAGTTTTGCAAAATTCAAATGAGTCTTTAAACAGTGTTGGCCAATAAAAATCGGCTTGCAAGATCTTGTCAGCTGTTTTCCTAGCAGAAAAATGCCCTCCACAAGCCTCATAATGACAAAAGGTGAGTACCCCAATTTGTTCGTCGTTGGGCACACACCTTCTCATCAACTGATCCGGGCAGTATTTGAAAAGGTAGGGATCATCAAAAAAGTATTTCTTAACATCAACCAAAAATTTTCTCTTCTGTTGAGAAGTCCACCTAGATGAGATTTGTCCTGTCACAAGATAATTTACAATGTCAGCATACCAAGGACAGTTAACAAGAGCAAACAGTTGCTCGTCAGGAAAAGTGTCACCTATAGGTAGGCCCTCATAAGCTGTCTCTAATACCAAACGAGAGAGGTGATCTGCCACCACATTCTCGACTCATTTTTTATCTTTTATGGTCAAATTGAACTCTTGACATAGCAGGATCCACCTAATGAGACGGGGTTTAGTATCCTGCTTAGAAAGCAAATACTTCAACGCCGCATGATCAGTGAAAATGACTATGGGAGACCCTACAATGTATGACCTGAACTTATCTAAGGCAAAGACCACAGCTAAGAACTCTTTCTCCATAGTTGTATAATTGGACTGGGCGGAATCTAGAGTCTTGCTAGCATAATAAATCACAAAAGGTTTTTTATCCTCTCTTTGCCCTAAAACAGCTCCTACGGCGTAATCACTAGCATCACACATGATCTCAAAAGGAATGTCCCATTTCGGAGGTCGCATGATAGGAGGTGCAATCAACATACTTTTTAATTTTTCAAAAGCCTCCTCACATGCCTGTGACCATTCAAAAACAACATCCTTGGCAAGTAAATTGCATAAGGGACGGGATATAGCACTAAAATTCCTTATGAACCTCCTATAGAAACCTGCGTGACCTAGGAAGGACCGTATGTCTTAAACACATTTAGGAGTGGGTAAATTAGAAATCAACTCGACTTTGGCCTTATCTACCTCTATACCTTTCTTAGACACGATATGCCCCAACACAATCCCTTGTGTCACCATGAAGTGACATTTCTCCCAATTTAAGACGAGGCTTTTCTCCTCACATCTCTCCAACACTTTCTCCAAATTTTCTAGACATCCCTCAAAAGAATCTCCAAAGACGGAGAAATCATCCATAAAAATCTTCATGATCTTCTCTACCATGTCACTAAAGATACCCATCATGCACCGTTGAAAGGTTCCCGGTGCATTACATAATCCAAAGGGCATTTTTCGAAAGGCAAACGTGCCAAACAGACATGTGAAGGTGGTTTTCTCTTGGTCTTCTAAGGCTATTTCTATTTGATTGTACCCAGAGTAACCATCAAGAAAACGGTAAAACTCATGCCCTGCAACTCTCTCCAACATTTGATCCACAAAAGGTAGAGGGAAATGGTCTTTCCTCGTGCCAGCATTTAGTTTCCTATAATCTATGCACACCCTCCAACCTGTCGTGACTCTAGTAGGTATGAGTTCATTTTGTTCATTTTCCACCACAGTGACCCCGGACTTTTTTGGAACGATTTGCGTAGGGCTCACCCATTTGCTATCCGCAATAGGGTAAATGACACCTACATCTAGGAGTTTCAACACCTCTTTCTTGACAACTTCCTTCATGACAGGATTTAACCTACGCTGCGGTTGCCTAGATGGTTTGACATCCTCCTCCAAGTAGATTCTATGAGTGCAAATCAAAGGGCTAATCCCCTTAATGTCCGCAATGGTCCATCCTATGGCGGTTTGGTGGGCCTTCAGAATTTCTATGAGTCTCACTTCTTGATCATGATTTAGAGAAGATGAAATGATCACAGGGAAAGTCTCTTCATTTCCTAGGAAAGAGTATTTGAGATGGGGAGGTAGAGGCTTCAATTTTAACTTAGGTGGGTTCTCTATTGATGGCAAAATTTTCTCCTCAATTGGAGGCAATTCCTCGAATCTCGGTGTCCACCCATTAGTTTCCATCACCTCACTATGTTCCAATATGGAGTATAGAAACTCCATTTCAGGTGTGGCCACCTCCTTAACAATCTTAGGGCTCACTAGACAAGACTCTAGAGGGTCATCACATGAAAAATGATCAACATATTCCTGTACCACAGATTCTATCACATTCACCTCACAAATGTCTTCATCATCCCCTATTTCCTTGATAACATTGAAGATATTTAGGTTCACAGTCATGTTGCCGAAAGACAACGTCATCAACCTACCCCGACAATGTATAATGGCATTAGCAGTGGCCAAGAAAGGCCTGCCAAGAATCACTGGAAATTGGCTCCCTTGACTCACCACAGGTTGAGTATCTAGAACAACAAAGTCTACGGGGAAATAGAACTTATCCACTTGTACTAGAACATCCTTCACAATACCTCGAGGAATCTTCACACTACGGTCTGCGAGCTGAAGGGTAATGGTAGTAGGCTCTAACTCTCCTAGCCCTAGCTCAACATACACAGAGTATGGTAACAAGTTCACACTAGCTCCCAAATCCACTAAAGCACGTCCCAACTTGGAGTTACCTACCACTATGGAAATGGTTGGGCTTCCTGGGTCTTTGTATTTTGGGGGCAAGTTATTTCTAATAAGAGAGGTGGATTGTTCAGTCATGAATGCATCATTGTGGACACCTAACTTCCTCTTCACTGTACACAAGTCTTTCAAAAATTTGGCATATGAGGGAATTTGTTTGATGGCATCCAACAAGGGAATGTTCACCTTAACCTGTTTAAAAAACTCAAAAATTTCAGCATGGTTGTTCAATTTCTTTGGAACTCTCAACCTATGGGGATATGGAGCGGGAGGAGCATGTTTTGCTTTATCTTTATCCAATCCTACATCAACAATGTCAGCTTTGGGGACATTAGGCTCATCATTAACATCCTCATCCCCTTTTAATTCATTTTGAAAATCTTTTGAAACTTCTTTTGAAAGATCCTTAGGGTGGATGGTTTTGTCAATTATTTTCCCACTCCTAAGAGTGGTGATGGCCTTGCATTGCTCAAAAGTCCCATCATTTTGACTTGAAGTCCCAACACTATTTTGACCTTGGGGATTTTGAATGGGTTGAGAGGGAAATTTCCCTTTTTCTTATTGAGAACTCCCCATAGAAGATGTCAATTTAGTGAGTTGAGACTTCACGTCACTAATAGCCGTTCGAAATTCATTGTTCATTGTTTGTTGAGATTGGACAAATTGGGCTACAATGTCCTCCAAATTTCTTTTGTGGGGTGGTTGGTAAGAGTGATGATTTTGATTTGCTTGAGAAAAAGGGGGAAAACCTTGGTTAGGATTTGCAGAAAATCCTTGTGGCCCTTGATTTTGAAAAGTGGAGGCTTGATTTGCAAAACCTGGATTTGGATTTTAAAAATGATATCCTTGGTTTTGAAAATTTGAGCTTTGCCCTTGAAAATTGGAACCTTGCCCTTGGTTAGAATAACCTTGATGGGCTTAAGCATTACCTTGATTTGATGAAGCATTCACCCCATCATTTTTCCAACTAAAGTTTGGATGCTTCCCCCACCCCGAATTATAAGTGTCAAAATATGGATTAAAAGGCTTCCTAGGGGGGTTCAAAGCATGGACTTGCTCTTGGACGGCTCCTTTAATGGTAGGAAGGGTAGGACAATCTCTAGTGGAATGCACAGGATCCTCACAAATGAGGCATGGTTCCTCTACCCTAGGCACAACAGGTGTAGGAGGTACATTTGGCACCACAGGCACCGCGGTAACCTCATTGAATTTCTGCATTTCTAGGGCCTCTAACTTCCTAGTCAAACTTGCCACCTTGGCTTGAAGGTCATCATGTTCCTTAAGTTGGAACTTTCCACCACTACTTGGGTTGCTAGCTTTCTTTGCAACATCGGGAGTTGTGTTAACCTCCCAGTTGCGCGCACTCTCTGACAACCTATCAAAGTATGGGATTGCTTGCTCGGGGGATTTCTCAAAAAGTTCCCCACCACTCATCATTTGGAGGAATTGCTTAGTTTCACAGGTCAAACCATGGTAGAAATACCCTACAAGTTGACCTACGTCTAGTCCATGATGGGGGATTGCATTTATCAAATCCTTGTACCTTTCCCAAGCACCAGCGAATGCCTCATTAGGTTCCTCAGTGAAATTTTGGATCATGCGCATCAACATGTTGGTTCTAGCGGGTGGGAAGAATTTTTCCAAAAAAATCTTTTGTAGTTGTTCCCAAGTGCGGATGAAATTAGGAGTTAAAGTATGAAACCATATTTTTGCCTTGTCTTTTAGAGAAAATGGAAAAAAAGTAATGCAAATGATGTCAATAGGTGAGCCAGTTGACAAGAACGCACTACACACATCTGTAAAATCCCTCATAAAAGAATATGGCCTTTCAGAATCAAAGCCATGAAATTCAGGCAAAAGTTGAATCATTTCTGGTTTTAGTACAAAACGACTGGCCTCTTGAGATGGGATTATACATGATGGAGTAGTGGTTCTGTGAGGGTTGAAGATCTCCCTTAAAGTCCTTCCCAAATTTACCATAGGGATATCGGGTTGTCTATTCTGCTGCATATTTTGATTCACATTTTGTTGAAAATTTTGATTCATATTTCCCCCACCAGGTGCAGGGGTTGCAGGCGGAATGACATCATCCCTTCACCCTTGAGGCTCATTTGGAAAGTCTTGATCATTTGCATTTCTTTGAAAATTTTGATTTTGGTTGTGCTCCATTGATGGAGAGGATGGTTGAGCCAAGTTAGGTCTCAAGTTTGGATTTTCAGGTTCTTATTGTGGCCAATTTCTTACAAGTCGGTTTCCTTCTCCACGAGTCCAAACCGACATGCAACAATTGTACACAACAAATTTACACTACAAAGAATTTCTTTACACTATAAGTTAGGAAAAACTTACCGGATTCGCAATGCAATTGCGAATTACCACTAGCTCTTCCTTGGATCACTTTAAGGTACGCGCCACTCCCCGGCAACGGCGCCAAAAATGCTTGCGTCAATTCGGTGTGCTCAATTAATTCCCAAGCGTAGGAATTCAAATATCGCCAAGCATAATAACATGGGAGAACCCACGGTCATATCCACAGAGAGTGGGGCTCTAAAAGGATCCTTAGGTCTTGAAATCCAAAGAATGTGCAAGAAAATGTAAAATCATGGGGGTTTTGTGATTGATTTGGTTTGGTAACCGATTGAAATTGACAAATAACACAAATAAAGCAAGTGATAGGATTCTAAGGTTTCCACTCATCCACAACTAGGTAACGAGCATCTCTCATTGATAAACTCATCTTGGATCCATTGAAGAATGGTCTTTGATGGATGATTTAACTTTAAAAGCTTTTATAACAAAGAAGGATAGAAGAATGATAGTAAATGCTCACTTGGGCTTTTTAACAAACACTTAGAGTGCATATAAGTTCAAGCACAATGTGTACCAAGAATCACTTGTTCACACATTGTCAAGAAGATGCCAAACTAAGCATTTAAGAGAGAGTAGTGAGTATTTATCATCATACAACTTCCATTTAAGCACAAAGAGATGAGAGAGTGTTGTTACCTTTGTTGGTGGTGAGTTTCAACCGTTCGAATCCTATCTTGGAGGTTTAGAACTCCATCGAAGCTAAGTTATCAACAATAAATGCAAGAACAATAACCATAAATGCAAAATAGATGGAAATAAATGCTATTGATTACTTAAAAGACAAAGAACCAAAGTTTAAACACTAAATAACAAGATTAAAGAAACAAACTACGGTTTACAAGTGATCAACAACAACAACTAAGTGAAATCTAAGCTAAACTATGGAGAAAAAGCATAAAACCCTAGAAAATATGAGAAACCCTAACCTAAACTAAGTAAAACCTAAGAACTAAGTGAGGAACCCTTGTTTAGCTGAGCATTGAGCCTTAAATACCCCCCTCTAAGGTTACAAGAAAAGAGGAATGAAAAGCCTAAAATGCCCCAAGCTCGAATAACAAATTACAAGAAAATTACAAAAAGTCGGATCCTATTACCGGTAATAAACTATTTCGCAGGCTGATTCCTTCAAACCATTACCGGTAATGCGATTTCTATTACCGGTAATAAACTTTACTGCATCTTGCGATTGCTGAAATCTTCAAACTATTACCGGTAATGCGATTTCTATTACCGGTAATAAACTCCACTGCATCTTGCGATTGCTGAAATCTTTAGGCAATTATCGGTAATGCGATTTCTATTACCGGTAATAAACTCCACTGCATCTTGCGATTGCTGAAATCTTTAGGCAATTACCGGTAATGCGATTTCTATTTCCGGTAATAAACTCCACTGCATCTTGCGATTGCTGAAATCTTCAGGCCATTACCGGTATTGCGATTTCTATTACCGGTAATAGATTCTTCAAAATGACACATTCCATTTCCAAGCCAAAAAGTGGTCAAAAACTTGCAACCATCACTTCCATTCACCAATGCATGAACAAATAGAGCTTAAAGTCATTTGAATTGATCTCATGGCTTCCACTTGACTTCCAACAATGCATGAAAGGCGAGAAAAAAGGTCATTTAATCTGCAAGAGACAAAAACAATAGAAAACATAAAAAGCATCTAATCCTAACAATTATGTAAGTAAAAAGATAACAAAAAGAAGGGAAAAGAGTATAAGAAATGCACAATTTGGTGTCACAACAATGCTTACTAACATGAGATAATAACCTTACACATGCAGTCACATGAAATAACAAAACTATGCATGCAAACCATAATATGCAATTACTAACATTCAAACCCTAACATGCAAACATACAAACCCTAATATGAAAATCCTAACTATCATGTAAACCTTAATAGGCATTCATGCAAACCCTAATGTGTTCCTAAAGACTTATAAATAAAACCCTAGAAAGAAAAAAAGAATAAGAAGAAGAAACTAGAACTATGAACTAGAACTAGAACTAGAAAACATTAAAAATAATCCCTAGCATGCTTCTAAAGTAAAACAAAACAAAAAACGATTAGTGCTTACCTCTAGGGTTGCTGGAGTTCTTCTCCTTAGTCTTATCTATTCAAGCACACAAGCCTCTAGAAGATCTTTAGCCAAAATCCTCCAGAAATTGAATACAAAATCCCTAAGCTAAGGTTCCTATTTATATAAAATCCTCCCAAGCATGGACGATCGAGATTAAATGTAACCAAGATGATCCTAGGGCTCATATTGAGTCTCCCAAGGTGTTGGATAATCAGATTAAGTTAAAAATTTGAAAGAAAACGGATAAAAGACCCCAAAATGACTCAAACTCAGAGTTGGGAACCAATCTGGAAAACACAAAACATGGCCATCCAGGGTTTGGACAACTAACCGTCCACCCCTTAGACGTTCATCAGATCCAAATGCTAAAAATCCTCCAATTTTTCATGAATCCGATAAATTTTGGGACTTTTTAACCTGTTTTCGATGTATATTTCTCATTTTAAGTCCAAATTTGATGATTCAAAAGCCAAAATGACTAGGATTTCATCCTCTATGTTTCTAGAAGGGTTTAGGTTAAACAATCATCGACCAAAGTCAAAGGGTTAGGTTAATCAAGCCGGTTTAGCCGTAATGAGCTATTTTAGCTCAAATTAGGGTTTTGAAATTGACTAACCGATTGATCACAAAATAAAATTCCACCTCTTGAAACATGTATTGAAAAAATTTAAAAGTTATAAAACACTTAATTTTGGAAAAATGGTTGAATCTCACTCATTTTAGGTCAAAACCCTAAAGATGATCAATTGACCCATATGGACCATTATAAGCCAAATCAATCTCGTACCATGCCAATGCTCAATTAAATCATCTGACTAAACTCTAAACATCCATACAAATTCAATAAAACAAACCGAGACGAATTAGGAGGTTGATCGAAAATTATGTGAGAAGAAAAGACCATTCTGCCCTTCAAGTCACAAAAGTTCTTATTACCTATCGAGGTTCGATAGGAATGACATGAAATTTGACATGGACATTGCTAGACACTCTAAAAACTAAATGCAAAAGGAATCACTCAATTCCGAGATAAAATTCTACATTAAATAGTAGACTCTATCTATATAAGGAAAAATGTAATTTTAGAGAACTAGGGTTTTTAGCCTCTTTCTCCAATGATGATTGGTCATTCCCGACCAATTGGGGTATGGAATGATGACTTATGTGTTAGAAGTATGCCCTAAACCAATTGTTAGGTTGTATTTAGGGAAACTTATATTTCATTTATATTCATGTATAAAACATTATTCATTAATGAAATGGCTTTTATTATCATGTAAACTTGTGTTATTTATAACTGTTCATGATAATGTCCTTGAATATTATGATAGAGAATTGTATCTCAAGTGTTGAGATGAAGAGACATACAATTCTCAAGTACATCTATTCTAGACTTGCTCCTAATCATAGGTTTATTTATTTGGGTGATAATAAACCATTAAGATTAGCATAGTTATACTATCTCCAGTGGAGAATGGTGAGTCTCATGCCATAAGTGTAGAGACACTATAGTAAACCTGTGGGTGCTTGTTAGAAGAACAAGTACACTGAACTTGACCAATATGAGTACAGCTTATGGAAATGTATTTGTATGTCAAAAGCTGCTCATGTGTATAGTCACAATTGTAATCCTCATACCTGAGACACCACTAGTTATCTTATGTATAAATTACTAAAGTTTGATAGTATCTCGTACACCCTTAATCAAGAGGATGTAATCGATACTTATTGACTTTAATAAATTGTACATGAAGATAAGTGAGTGTGTAATAAGGGATCACCACCCTTAATATCAAAGGGAGAATGTCATAGTTAATTCACAAATGATAACTCAATAAAGTCTTTGGCCAAAGCAAAAGGTAGCCGAGAAAAAGTATTTTCAAGGGTTAACCTAATTGAGTTTATATTTTGGTGAATAGTCTACACAGGATTAAGTTAGGGTTTGACATGAATCCATACCCAACTAACTTAATCATGACATTGATTGGTGAAGGATTATCTATTACACAAAGGGTTCATTTATACAAGTATATTCACCCACAATTAGGGCATGTCATGATATATTGCTAGACGTCACTCATGACTAGTGAAAGCCTAATGATAAGTGTTATCATTGATGACAAAATTAGAATTGTTCCAATCGAACCAAAAATAGAAAGTTTCTATTTTGGGAAACATTGAGATGTTCCCAGTGACTAATAGGTTGGGATGAACCCAATGGGTCACACACTTAAGAACATAATTGATCTTCTTGAATTTGTGGGAGGGGAATATTCTAGTTTATATAAGTTTGACTTTTATTATTAAAGGTTAATAAGAAAGAGGTCAAGGATATTCATAACTAGGATATTACTATTCTATATGATGTTTGGTCAAGCTAGCACTTGTAACCAAACACCACTAAAAGAGAAGAGGTTTATAAATAAGAGGGATAAGCCCTAGGGCCAGCTACTCATATTTGGTGTGCCTCTCTCCTAGCTGTCCTCTCTCTCTTCCCTCTCTAGCTTGTTATATTCAACAAGTGTTGTGAAGATACAAGGGATTCAAGGAGTCTTGTGTTCGTGTGAACTTTCATTGGAGGCTTCCATACTTTTGGAGCTCGAAGCTTTGCGAGGACAACTATCAAAGGAACTAAAGTAAGCATTTAATTATATTATATTATTTGTTTTGTTTCGTTTGCATCGTTTGAGTTCATCCCTAGGATGAGTACCATGGAAAATTTTTAAAACTTTATTCCGCTGCGTTTATTCCATGGTTATTCTTTCAGTGGTATCAGAGCCAACTCAAACCATGATTCGAATCATGAATGGCATAGCTTGGCATATAAATTAAATGTGTTTTTAATTAATTGAGGTTTTGAGAAAACCCCATGGAAGGATTCGGCCCTATGGTTATTTGTACCCTTGTGTTTTTTTTTTAATTGTTGTAACTTGGTTTTAATAAACCTTTATAATGGACAGTCTCAAAGAGGTGGCTGCATTAAGGGTTTAAACATCCTATGGAATTCAATCATGGAGGCCATGGTGAAATAGGGTGGACGGCTACTAGTGATGGGTTTCATAACCCTAATTTATCTAGGCCATTTATTTTAGAAACCCTAAGATTGGATGGTTATGATTAATTGACGATGAGTCTCTATCATTTTAGAAACCCTACTCAAAATAGGAAACCTAGTTTGACTAGGAATCCCTAATTAAACTAATTTCCTATTGGGTGACTGATTTCCTAGTTAATATGGGATACTAATTAGGCAAATCCAAATGTGATTAGGAGTTAATTAATATGATTAATTAATTTAATTAGTGGCTGGAATTTTAGAGTTTTAGAAACTCTATGATGATAAGAAAGTTTCCTATTTTGAAAAGTTACTATTTTATAACACTTTCTTAATTATGAAGATTGTGTAAATTAGAAACTCCTAAAATTTAGGAAACTCATTATTTGATGACTCTAAATAGGTTTTGAGAAATCCTATTACAATTTTGATTGTTTTGATATTGGATATTGGAAATTATCAAAATTAGAAATACCTAACCATAATTCCCTTTAGTGAATTTCGGCCACACTAGGGTTTACTAACCCTAGTGTGTCACGGCCACATGGTGGCTTCTTGTTGGTTCTATCTTCTTCACATAATGTTTATTACATGGTTTTCATAATTATAAAATTGTTTCAAAAAGGTTTTGTAATTCAAAAGTGAAGAAAATAGAATAAAAGTGAAATTGGGTTTTGGTAACCCTAATTGCCAATTTTGGGAATTTAGGTTTAAGCAAGTGTTGTTTTAGCTTTTTAATTCGATTAAATTGCATGGGGGTAATCTACATTGATATATTGAAATGTTCTAAGTGTTAGTACATGAAAATATATTGATTTAATATGATTTATAAATTTTATAAAGTCATAACAGTATGCTGTTTTTCTGGACAACAACTAGTACCAATTTGTAAAATCATTAAAAATGGTTTCTAATGGTTTTTACAACTAGCCACTTATCAACTTCACTAATATAAGGTCATAACTAAATATAGGAAGATTTCCCATGATTTATTTTGACCTTTGATAGCCGTATTAAGCTTTTTGCGATCGATACTCAAATCTTTCAAAGATTAGAGTTACAGTCGCTAAAGACCTTAACGTGATATCAAATGTTGGAATCACTTAACAAGACCCATACCATTGGAAAGAATACTGAAAATCCTAGTGAACGAAGATGTTCTCACATTTAAAAGGTTGTTTTAAATGAGGCAAATAATTATTGCAAAACAGGGGCTGATTCTTGGTGTTTTAGAGAAAACACTAAAGTAAAGTGTTACTTGATTTTTAATGCGATTAAAATTGGATTCTATTTTCATGTGATGATAAATAGAATAAAAGCATGTTTTAATATATGCCATTTCCATTTATTACTTGTTCCTTAATTGCTTTATTTTATGCAATAGGATTGTATAAATTAAATATGGAAAGTTATGGACTTAAAGACCAATTTAACTGGATGTGATTGGCTGTAGGAGATGTGTTTTCTTTTATAGGTTGTAATTTAAGTTGTTAAATTATTGGTGATGTAATTTTACTTAAGGCTTGCATGCCTTCTCTCCATTCTCCCAAATGTATTCCCCTATTCCTTTATACCCTTTCTTTGTTTATTGTAAATGTACTTTGAAGATCGAGAAGGTACATGGTGGACTCGAGGATGCATGGAGCAGTGGGAGGACAAAGAGAAGACCTTGAGAAACTCTTTTCTTTTATGTAATAGTTACAGGTTAAAATTGTGATCACATAACCCACATTATACCTAGGGCTCAACTAATGACTCTAGTTGGGCCCAACCTTAAAAGTCCATAAACTTTCCATAAGGCCCATGTATATGCTAGATGTATGTTTTAGGGGCCCATTAACCATATTATTATATGTCTTTAATGATAGTGTCTCCTTCCTTTAAGGATAGTGGGAGCATCATTACAAATTTAAATTGTAAAGAAAAGGCATACGGAGTGCTTTATCCTAGCCTCTTACCATTACAAGGTAGGTGGATTCATATGGTGGATGCGTTTGGCTGCAGATATGTGGGAACACATTCATTCTGAGGATTCATACTAGCTTGTTACATATTTGATATCATGAGGTGTGATAATGGTGCATTCCAAGAACCTATTATGTGAGGGATGCAACATTCAATTGACCATACTCATGTGAATGGTAGGTATGATTTAACTAAAGAGCACTATTCAAGAACCTATTACGTGATGATACTGCAATTGAGAGGCTAAAGGAAGGTTGGAATTTGCTTGAGAAGCATTGGATAAAGAGTGATCCACCCTTTTGGATTAGTGGTCCAAGAACCTATTATGTGAGGTCCACTAGTTCAAATGGGAATCCCCATTAAGAATTCTATGTTGAATTCTCGAATCTCATAGAGGGTGTATGGGATTTGATAAAATAGTAGTAGACACTATAAAACTAAAGACCAAGTTATTATGGTTTTAAATGAATTATATTAGTTATCTGTTACTTACTTTTGTAGATATCGTAATGGCTTTACTTAAACAAATATCTAAAAATGATCATGACTAATGTTTGACTGAACTTTGTAATAATAAGAGGCTTGAAGAATTGGGAAGTGTTACTAATTCAGGATATTATCTATGTTAGAAGTGTGCCCTAAAACCCATTAGTAGGTTGTACTTAGGGAACTTTATTTCATTTATGTTATTGTATGAATCTTATTCATCTATGAAATGACTTTTATATTATCATGTAAACTTGTGTTATTTATAACTGTTCATGATAATGTCCTTGAATAGTATGATAGAGAATTGTATCTCAAGTGTTGAGATAGAGAGACATACGATTCTCAAGAACATCTATTCTAGATATGTCCCTGATCATGGGTTTATTTATTTAGGCGATAATAAACCGTTAAGATTAGATCAGGTTATACTAGCTCCAATGGGAGGATGGTGAGTCTTAAGCCATCTGTGTAGAGACACTATAGTAAACCTGTGGGTGCTTGTTAGAGAACAAGTACACTGAACGTGACCAATATGAGTACAGTTTATGGAGATGTATTTGAATGTCAAAATCTACTCATGTGTATAGTCAAATTTGTAATCCTCATACCAGAGACACCACTGGTTATCTCATGTATGAATTACTAGAGTTTGATAGTATCTTGTACATCCTTAATCATGAGGATGTAATCAATGCTTATTGGCTTTAGTAAGTTGTATATGAAGATAGGTGAGTGTGCAATAGGGGTTCACCACCCATAATATCAAAAGGAGAATGTCACAGTTAATTCACAAATAATAACTCAATGAAGTTTTTGGCCAAAGCAGAAGGTAACCGAGGAAAAGTGTTTTCATGGGTGAACCTAACTGAGTTTATATTTTGGTGAATGGCTAACATAGGATTAAGTTAGGGTTTGACATGAAACCATACCCAAATAACTTAATCGTGACATTATTTGGAGAAGGATTATCTATTACACGAATGGTTTATTTATATTCGTATATTCACCCACACCTAGGGTACGTCATGATATGTTGCTAGATGTCACTCATGACTAGTGTAGGCCTAATGATAAGTGTTATCATTGAGGGCAAAATTGGAATAGTTTCAATTGAACCAAAAATAGAAAGTTTCTATTTTGGGAAACATACGATGTTCCCGAGCCACTACTAGGTTGGGGTGAACCCAATGGGTCACACACATAAGAGCTTAAGAGATCTTTTTGAATTTGTGGGAGGTGATATTCTAATTAATATATAAGCTTAATTCTTGTTATTAAGAGTTAATAATTAAAAGGATTAAGGATATACTAAATTAGAATATTACTCTTTAATATGGGGTTTGGTCAAGCTAGCACTTGTAACCAATCGTCATTAAAAGAGGAGAGGGTTTATAAATAAGAGGGATAAGCCTTGGGCTAGAAGAACTCATAAAAGTGAGCCTCTCTCTCTCTCATTGCCGCCACCCTCTCTCTCTCCCTCTCTAGCTTGTATTCTCACCAAGTGTTGTGGAGATCAAGGGATCCAAGGATTTTTAGGCTTGTGTGGACTTCATTGGAGGCATCCATATTTTTGGAGCTCGAGGTTTCGCGAGGATTCATGGCAAAGGATTGGAGGAGAACCATCAAAGGAACATCAAGTAAGCTTTTATTCATGTATGATTAATTGTTTTTGATTCGATTCATGTTTTGAGTTGGATTCTAGGATGAATACAATGGGAAATTTTTAAATCTTACATTCTGCTGTGTTCCCATGGCGTATTCTTTCAGTTGTATCAGAGCCAACTCAAATCTATGATTCGAATCATGAATGAAAACCATGGCATGTGTTTAAAAGTATTTTTAATTAT
The DNA here is from genome assembly GCA_017140935.1 of Hamamelis virginiana. Taxonomy (NCBI): domain Eukaryota; kingdom Viridiplantae; phylum Streptophyta; class Magnoliopsida; order Saxifragales; family Hamamelidaceae; genus Hamamelis; species Hamamelis virginiana. The sequence continues at coordinate 24,960 of JAESVK010067955.1, forward strand.
TTGAGGTTTTGAGAAAACCCCATTGATAGTTTCAGCCCTATAGTGTTCTCACTTTTGTTTTGTTCTATAATTAATTGCAACTTGGATTTAACAAACCTTGATAATGGATGGTTAGGATAGGGGCTGACTGTTAGAGGTATGCCCTAAAACCAATCCTAAAGTGCATATCTATTTCATATTAGGATAAGAAGGTACTATTTGTCGTTTATATATTCAATTATATATACGATAATGTCCATGAATAAATGATAAGAGAAATATGTATCTCAAGTTGTTGAGATATGGAGACTCATATTTCTTATACACATTTATTCTAAAAGTGTTCATGCTTATAGGTTTATTAAAGAGGACATTTATTAAACTGACAAGAGTAGCACAGATTTAAACTAACTCCAATGGGAGGATAGGTAGTATTTCCTATCAGTGTAGTGACACTTAGGTTAATCTGTGGGTGCATATTAGAGAATATGTACACTGAACATGATCTGCTAGAATATTCCTATGGATATTAAGTCAAAGGAATATTCTTATGTTACGTCCATTTGGTATTCCTAAGACCTGAGACACCATGGATGTCTTATGCCTGAGTTGTTAGAGTTTTATAGTGTTTTATACAGCCTTGATCATAAGGTTGTAGTCAGCACTTATTGGCTCTAATAGGTCTTGCATGAAGGCAGATGAGTGGTCAATAAGGAATCATCACTCTCAGTGTTATGAGAAAGAATGTCAGGGTCAGTTCTCAAATATAACTCTCAATGTGAATCTCTGGCCAGAGTGATAGATAAAATATGAAAGGGTTTCATAGGGTTCATCTGATTGAGATTATAATTTGAAGAACATATGACAAGTAAGATAGAGTTTTGACTTATATCCATACCCTAAATATCTTAACTGTGACATTAGGGGATGAAGGATTAAGTAACAAGAAGGGTTCACATAGTTCTACTATTCACCCAAACCTAGGGCATGTCATGACACATTACTAGACGTCACTCATGACCAGTGAAAGCCTATTGATAAGTGTTATCAATAAGGGCATAATTTGAATAGTTTCAATTAAGCCTTAAAATAGAAAGTTTTTATTTTAGGAGACATAGAGATGTCCCTAGTCACTGCTAGGTTGGGGTGAACCCAATGGGTCACACCCAAACAAATAATATAAGAGAGTCTCTTGAATTAAAGAGAGAAGGGAATTTCCTAAAATTAATTCTATTAATAACCTTGTATTATATAAGGAATTAAGTTATATATTAATTGTTAATATATAAAGATAATTAAGTTACTTTTGGAAATAAGTATTAAATAGAAACCTTAGGGGCTTTCTATAAATACAAGTTGATGAGACAAGCTAGCACTAAGCCTCCCATCATCAAATTAGAGAAATAGTTTCTCCCCTCTCCCAAGCTTGATTATTCCATTGTAAAGAAGTTTCAAGGATTCAAGAGGTCTTGTATTCGTGTGGATACCGTTGGAGACTTCATTGCTTTGAAGTTCAAGATCAAGGATTGCAAATCGAAAGGCGAGTCACGTAAGTCTTATTTATGTTTGATAAATATATATACTTGTTTTGTATATCACATGTTCCTATGCTTGTACGATCATGGTTAGGATATTCGATAATGGAATCATCTGTATTAAAAATTTTATTTTGTCTTCCACTGCGATTCCATGATTTCGAATGATTCCTTTCACTGACCTGTGGGATTCGGCCATGAAAGGGTTTGAGAAACCCTAAGTGGCGGCTGCAATGAAGGGGCTGCAATATGGGACTGCACATAGGGTTTAAAACCCCTTAGTGCATTTCGGCAATATGGGTTTCATAACCCTAGTTTGCAGCAGCCATATAAGAGTTATAATCCTTGTTATGTTCATGTTTTAATGCGTTTAAAACCCTAGCAAGGTGCAGCCATGGTGATAAATTAGTGAAGAAGATGATTCACTTCAAATAGGAAACCTAGTTAGAATAGGAATTCCCAATCAAACTAGTTTTGCTATTGGGTGTACACCTTCCTAGTTGATATGGGATATTAATTAGGTAAGTTCTAATAAGATTAGAAGTTGATTAATTAGATTAATTAATTTATTAAGTGGCTGGAAATTTAGAGTTTTAGAAACTCTCTGATAATAAGGAAAGTTTCCTATTTCAAAAAGAATTCTAATTTATGCTTTCTTTGATAGTCAAAGCTTGTGATATTTAGATTCATTATGAAATAGGAAAGCTTGTAATTTAATGACTCATTATAGGTTTTAATTAATTCTATAATTACTTTGATTAGTTTATAATATTGGATATTGTATTTAATCAAAATAAGAAACCCCAAAGACCCAAACACCCATGGAAGTCACGGCCACACTAGGGTTTGGAACCCTAGTGTGTCACGGCCACTATGTGGCTTGATTTTATTCTTGATTCTTCACATTTTGGTTTATTAAATGTATTTGATAATTGAAAATTATTTTGAACATTTTTGAAATTTGAAAAGTGAAGAAATAAGATAAAAGATGAAATTAGGTTTTGTAAAAACCCTAATTGCCATTTTTGGGAATTTTATTTAAACAAGAGTTGTTTAAGCTTTTTAATTCGATTAAATTGCTTGGGGGTCATCAATATTAATATATTGAAGTTTTCTAATAGTTAGTACATAAAAATATATTGAAATAATATTATTTATATAATTTTGAAAGTCAAAACAGTATGCTGTTTTTCTGGGCAGCAACTAGTATCATTTTGTAAAATCTTTAAAAATGGTTTTATTGATTTTTACAACAGGCCACCTATTGACTTCACTAATATAAGGTCTTAACTAGTTATAGGAGGGGTTCCCATAATTTATTTTGACCTTTAGATAGCCGAACTAAGTATTTTGTGATTGATACTCAAATCTGTCCAGATTTGGAGTTGAAGTCACAAAACGCTTTAAAGTGATATCAAACGTTGGAATCACTTAACGAAACCCCTGCCTTTGGAAAGAACATTGAAAATCCTAGTGAAATGAAGTGTTCTTGTATTTTAAAAGTTGTTTTAAAAGGTGCAAATAAGTATTACAAAACAACGGGAAGATTCTTGATGTTTTGAGAAAACACTAAAAGTAAAGTGTTACTTTAATTTTTAAATACATGCCATTGCCATTTATCTTTTGTTCCTTTGAATGCTTTATTTTATGTAATTAGATTGTATAATAAATGGAAAGTTATGGACTTAAAAGACCAATTAAAATGAGATGTGATTGGCCGCATGAGATGTGTTATCTTTTATGGGTTGTAAATTTAAGTTGTTAAATTTTGGTGATGTAATTTTAATTAAGGCTTGCATGCCTTCTCCCTTTTCTCCCAAATGTAATCCCTTATTCCTTTATACCCTTTCTCTGTTTATTTTAAATGTACTTTGAAGATCGAGAAGGTACGTGGTGGACCCGAGGATGCATGGAGCTGTGGGAGGACAAAGACAAGGCTTTCGAAGACTTTTCTTTTATGTAATAGTTACAGGTTAAAATTGCGATCACATAACCCACATTAGACCTAGGGCTCAGCTAATGGCTCTAGTTGGGCCCAACCTTAAAAGTCCATAAACTTTCCATAAGGCCCATATATATGCTAGATGTATGTTTTAGGGGCCCATTAACCATATTATTATATGTCTTTAATGATAGTTTTCCCTTCCCTCATGGATAGTGGGAATATCATTATTGTACTAATAATAAAGAATGGTTAGTGAATTATTATATGTGATATATGTATGCATGCGATGTATGTTTAATCTGATGAGACCTAAAACCCCTCGTTTTCAAAATTAAATTGTAAGGAAAAGGCATACGAGTGCTTTATCCTAGCCTCCTATCATTACAAGATAGGTGGATCTTTATGGTGGATGTGTTTGGCTGCAGATATGTGGGAACACATTCATTCTGAGGGTTCATACTAGCTTGTTACATATTGGATATCA
>JAESVK010067959.1:0-10535 GCA_017140935.1 Hamamelis virginiana
TATATATATATATATATATATATACCCTATTATGTAAGGAAAAAATACACTGGGAAGGAGGTCTTTGTGACAGCTGGAGATGCTTTTGGTCAAAGGCATGGTGATCTACATGATGCCTTTTTACTGAGAGGGGATTCTGGTTCCAATAGGGTCTAAGCTTTATTCTACTAGAATTGAAGAGAAAATCCAAATAGTGTTCACAGCTGAACCTGAATCAATATTCTCTCCTCTTCACCTTGAACTTTCCTGTGTAGAAAAGAAAAGAAAAGAAAAGAAAAGACCCACAAAAAATTTTCAAAATGGGTTTTCAAAATTCATTCTCAAATCACATAAAAAATCTCATTTTGCTTATGGGTATTGAAGAGCCAACCCAAAAACCATCAAAACGATTTAAAAGAAATATCAATTTTCATGAGTGTATATCACTTTTTACTTTTCATGTGTGTATATATATGGGTATGGAAAAGCCCCACGTATACACTAAGAACATAAGTTGCTCGAGATGGTTTTTTTTTTTTTTTAAGGCAATTGTTACTTGTGCTCCCACTCCTCCTACCTTGCTCCCACTCACATAATAAATGGGCGAAATTCCTATTTTGACCTTCTACAAAAAAAATTCTATTTTTAATATAAAGTGCATCTCTAATATAACCTGCATTTCCATAGGATTAATTGTAGAATATATTTTGAAAAATCGATCATTAGATAAAATTCTCATCTTATGAATGTCATGGCAATCAAATATCACTGTGATCTCATGGTCGATTTTTGAAAAAATTGACATTCATAAGATGAGAAAAAGAAAAAATTCTCAAAATACACAGTTTTCATTGGATTAGTTGCAAATCATATTTTTAAAAACTCCTCTAATAAACCTCATATTTGTCAAAAATTATGATAATCCAAAAGTCTTTAAAACATCGCAGTGGTTTTTTTTTCCTGATATCCCATTGGAAACTTTTCCACAATAGCTGCAGGCCTGGCCTTGTATAAAGATGCAAGAATCACAAAAGCAGCTGCAAGAATCACAAAAGCAAAATCTCCCAGGATCAGCCTAGGTTTTTTTTTTTTTTAAATATTAAAAAGAAAAAGAAAAAATCCTAATCCTCTTTTCCTTCTGCAGATATGGAGTCAGGAAGTCATGCCTGAAAGGAGGGTTGGGTTTCTAAGTTAGTGTCCTCACGCCATTCAAGTCTCTTGTCTGATTCCTCTATTGGAAAAAATTGTTGGAGAATATTTTGAAGTTATATTATTTTAATTAAATTTTAATACAAATATAAATTAATTTTAATTTATTAACAATTAACAACTAACTACTAATAAAATAAACAATTTTTTATATAAGAAATATGTAGGAAATGAAAAAAATAAGTAAGAACAACTGGCATGTGAGAAAACAAGTGAAAACATGCTGTCCTAAAGGTACTATTGCCTTCCTAAGTACATGTGATAATGGCTAATAGTCATTCAGAGATACGATTCCAAATATCTTATAGTTAGGTCTTTAGTGACTACATCCAATAGAAGACAAATGAATTTGTCTTCAATAAAGTTGCCCAACAAAATAATTAAACTATGAGAGAGTATGAAAATAAAGAATAGAAAATATGAAAAAAGATTATTAAATTGGTTTCAAATGAAGCTTAGAACCCCTCTATTTATCCGACAAAAAGTAACCGTAATGCAAAGGCTAGTGCCTTAACATCCCCATAAAACTTTTTGTAACCTCCAAATGGGAAACTGATTAAAAGGACCCTGAAAATTGTTTTTATTACCACCAACTCCAAATCATAAGATGCTATGCCTATAGGTCTCTCTAGGTCAAATTTAAAGTCAACTAATAACATATATTATCTAATATGTCATTTTCTTAATATCAACTAAATTTTAGTTTTTATAATATTATCTGATTTAATGTGGTTTGTTAATGTAAGTTTTTTTATTTGAATAATATTCTTGAAGGATTGGATTATGGACGGTTTATATATATATATATATATATTAAAATGAGATAAACTATATTTTGGATTGAAAGTTTCTTAACGGATTGGATTATAGAATTTTTTTAAAAAAAAATAAAAAATAAAAAATTGAATTGAGATAAACTATACTCTAGATCGAAAGTTGAACAAGGATAATTTCAAAGTTTTGGTTCTGTTTTCACAGAGATACATGTATACATGGTTCAATAACAATCCAAAAAATCAAAACATTCCAAAATCTAAGCTTATGGTTCAACCAAAAAATGTCAAAATATAAATACCATGTATACATGGCTCAACCAAACCCCCAAAAAATAAAAATAAAAATTCAAAGGTTTGGTTATGTTTTACAGAAATATATGTATACATGGTTCAACAAAAATCCAAAAAATCAAAACATTCCAAAATCTAAGTTCACATTTCAACCTAAAAATGCCAAAATACAAATATCATGTTATATGGCTCATCCGACAAATCGTAAGTATGCATTATTAAAATAATATAAAAAAAATTATGATTAGGATGTATCCATGTCGATATTGAGAAAAAAACATTCGACACACCCACAACCGGAGACAGAAAATGATTCTTCATCCAAAAAATCCACTATCGGAATGTATACAATTCCGAAATACACGAATAAATAGAAAAAAAAAAACCCACAAATTGGAACGGAAAAAAGAATTTACGCATTTTCTTTATCGCTAGCGGCTTTCTTCTCGTCGACATACCGGAGAAGACGACCGAAAAATCGTGGGAACGTCGTTAGTATCTGTCACAATATCAAACCCTCTCTGTTCACTTATCCGAATGTAGAATATGATTGATCACGATAAACCCATATCCCCATCATTTAGCCGTGTTTTTTGGTAACCGATTTAAGTCGATTCAGTGTGCCAAAATCTTACAACAGATACAAGGGCATTTTTGTCATTTATTTTTATAAAATCACACGGTCATGTATTTGTCATAATTTCAGTGCCTATTGGTACAAGGATCTAATATCAATGGCCTATTAATATAAAACCCAATTAAAATTGGTCATATTCATAAATATCAAATAAAATAAATAAATAAATAAAATTTTTGAAATTTTAATTTATTATTATTATATCTTAACAATAGTAACTAGGGATGCAACTCAGATTGGATCGAATCGAATTTGGGAGAAATGAGAACCGATCCGACCTAATTTGGATTAGGCTTTTTAGGACCATGTCCAATCCTAATTGAATTTGGACCGGATTTGGACCGATCTGAATTCAATTCGGATTGAATTGGATTGGATCGCGGTTCTTCGTTTAAAAATAATAGTAATAAAATAATTTTTTTAAAAATAAAAATTAATGATTTACTTTGGTGACAACCGTGATAGTGCATAACTGCAAATATGAAAAAAAATTAAATATGCACTTAATTAAAACCAACTTCTCATAATTAACCACAACTTTAATAAAGGTCGTGGCAATAAAAATTAATTATGCACAATTTGTTATCCTCTTTTTAGTTTTTGCATTACTATTACTATTTCTTTATATATAAAAAATCTAAATACTAATAAAAAAATTAAAAAGATTGATGTTTTGATAAACCGACCATTGTATTAATTAGATAACCTATTTATGTTAGTCATACATACCAAAAATCACAATGATCCTATGGTCAGATTTTAAAATATCTCAATATTAAAAATTATATTATTTCTTAATATCTAACTATAATAAGTATCACGATGACATTTTAAAAAATGACTGTTGGATGAGATGTTCCGCTTATGTGAGTCATGCATGCAAAAAATCACATTGATCCAACGATCAATTTTTAAAAAATGCTACATTTTTAAAAAAAACTGTGAGATTATATTTGCGTAATTTAAAGAATTTATATATGTTCTTAAAAATTAACCTTCGGATCTATGTGATTTTTTACATTCATAATGTATATACATGGAAGATCTTGTCCAATGGTCGGATTTACAAAATACCAACTCCATGTTAAGATTTATAAAATATGGATAAGAACAGTATGATACACAACTTGGATGAAACCAACATGAGTAGTTTTTCTTCTGAATACATGGTTCTTGCATAAGGTTCTTACTCATGCTTTGCAAAATCAAACATGAGATATGTATTTTGAGAAACTGACCATTGGATAAAATGTTCCACGCAAACACATTGTGCATGCAAAAAAATCACATAGATTCGACGACTGGATTTTGGGGAAACATCTAAATGTTCTAAATTATGCAAATATAATCTCATAGTTTTTTAGAAAAAAAATGTGGTATTTTATAAAAAATGACTGTTGGATCAATGTGATTTTTTGCATGCATGACTTACATAAGCGGAACATCTCATCCAACGGTTGTTTTTTAAAATGTCACAGTGAAAATTATTATACTTATATTAACAAATAATAGAATTTTTGATATTGGGATATTTTAAAATATGACCGTTGGATTTCTGTAATTTTTGGTCTGTATGACTTACATAAATAGTGTATCTAATCCAACGGTCGGTTTATCAAAATACCAATCCTTTCAATTTTTTTTACGTAAATAAATAGTAATAGTGTAAAAAGTAAAAAGAGGGTAACAAGTAAATTTATAATATCTTTTTTTTTTTACTATTGTATTATAAATTTGTAATGTTACAAAAAACTCAAAAAGAATATTACATGTTGCATATAGCCTTATAATAATAATAATAAATATATTTTAATAATATCAGATTTTGGATGGATATTCGGATTGGATTTTAGAATTGCACATTCGGATTGGAAAATTGGATTGGACATTCGGATCGGATCGGACTACAATAGACCAAATTCGATGACTGATCCGAATTCAATTCGGATTGACAAATTTGAACCGGGACCAATCCGAAATCAATTCGGACCGATTCCAACCCGATCGGATCCCGGATTGACCTGTTCCGAGTTTACAAATTTCTTTTTTATTCAGGTATTATTTTTCATTTCATTTTTATTTGTTTATATATATATATATATAGATTTTGTTTGACGGAAGCAATTTTATAATTGTAGGCAAGTAATTATAGCCAGTTTGTTTGTTATTTGTTTTTCTTCTCCAGATTTTTCTATCTTCTTCTTTATTTCTCTAGAACCTTCACCGAATTTCTAGATTTTTCTACAGCTATATATAAAAAGGACTACAGTCTACAGTTCTCCTCGTGTGCAAAGTGGGTGTCACAAGGGTCTTCCTACGGTGAATATGAGTAAAGGGTGAGTAAAATTTGATCCTTCGTATGTCCATAATCTACCTAGAAGCCCTCTCTTTTTATCTAAAACTCCAACTCCTAACAACAGAATTATGATTCATTTTTATTTTATTTTTTTATTTTATTATATTAGTATTTTTATTTCATTTTGTATGCTGCTATCTTGCTTGTGAATCAATTCCTCCTTTTAGAGTTTTCACCATTTCATTAAAATTTGGGCATGTTTGGTTCCTTTTTGTTTGCTTAGTTTAATTAAGCTTGTTGAGTTGCCATTTATTCCAGTCTTTCAATTTCATTAATCTTTATTTAGTAGTAATTTTTTTTATCAATAGGTTGATAACTTTGGTTAATGGTTTAAATTTTTTTTTTTTTTTTAATGAAATCCATTTTTAAGAAAATTTTGAACAAAAAATGTGTGTTCAAATTGGGGCAAACGAAAAACTAACAAAACCGAATTTTCTGATTTGGCCAATTTTTTGGTCCAATTTTGGTAAGCGCAATAGGCAACCTAGAATAAACCGAACCGAACCGGTTTTATGAAAAAAATGTTGCCAAACCAGCCAAGCCAAATCGAAATGTTTGGTTTGGTTTTATATAAAATTAAATTAGTTTGGTTTGATTTATAAATTATAGAAAGTACAAATTGATTGACATTTCCGATATAGTCCCAAAATTATGGAAAAATAGGTCAAATCGAACTGGTGAACACCCCTAGTTCAAATTTTGTCTAAACAAAAATAGTCTCTATTGTTTTTATTTTACATTGCTTGAAATTAGAAGTTCTTTCATTTTATAAATTGTGCTTATTTGCATATTAATACTGCGGAGTTTTTTCACTTTTCTTTTTTATTTATTGTTTTTTCATGTGATATCAAATGAATGACTCATTATTGTTATTGATCAGATTTTCATTTTCTATACAAGACTGATCTAAATTTTTTCATTGGGTTAAGAGTTTAATAGTTGCTTCTTAGAATTTTTTATTGTGCATATATTTAAGATATGCTTAACTTTCGTGTAATTAGGTTCGTATTTATCTGAAAAGGTCTTTTGGGAATGGGTGGAGCAGGAAATTAAAAAGGTAATCGGTAATCGTTCATTGTTTGATATTGCTTTCCATTCGTTTTTAACTTTTATAAACCTAATTTGGATCTTAGATAGGATATCATTACTCTCTATATGTGCCATTAAATGTGCAAGCTGTTCCAAATTTAGTTACTTATGGATAGGAATTTCCAACTTATAGATTGCCCTGGCAATCTTTCCAGGGGTGTGTTAGTGGTGAAGATATTGTATTAAAAATGTTATGGTAATGAATTGAATGTGCTACTGAGTTTTTTTAATGATTTCAGTTTACCAAAAATAAAATAAAATAAATATAAAAATAAAAGAAGAAAATTTAAAAAAAAAAAATCAAAAAATCAAAAATTGAAACTTCTACTTATAATTGGTTTCATGCATGCCGAAAGGGTGAACAAGCAAGGCGTGCATGAAAGGTATAAGTGTAATACCTCGCTGTACACACAAATTTTGTGTCCTAAAAAATTAAAAGATAAGAAAATACATAGACAAGTATGATTTGTATTAATTTGTAAAAAATGATGGGTACAAGTCTCTGTGGAGTATATTCTTTACAAAATGATAAAATCCTCTTATTAAATCTCCTTTGATAGCTTGACGATCCAAGGGCTAGAATAGCTTGATCTTGAATTGGGTGATGGCTTGTCAATGATTCAAGGGCAATGACCGCTTGATCTTGAATCAATTGATGGCTTGATGTTGACTCAAGGGCGAAGGGAGCTTAATCTTGAACCAATGGATGAGCTTGGACTTGAATCAGAAATGGAAGACTCGGCACTTATGTCTTATACTTGTTGAATCTCTCAAAGTGTCAAAGTGTTGATGGATGCTTTAAAGATCTGGAGTTTGGAAGAACTTCGACTCTCTGGTTGAAAGTTCTCCCAATATTGAATGAAGTCCTCCTATTTATAGAGGAGTTGATGCTTTTCTTCAAGGGATCTTGGCCAATTAGAAAATATTTTCTAATTCAATTTAAAGATAAGTGAAAGACTTATCTTATGATGTGGCCTCCCATGTATTGACATGTGTCACTAATCATGGACCACATTAGCTTTGATGAGTCACCCTTGCTTGTGGAATATGTCAGTCTTGAGATTTGAATTTTTGACCGGTCAAAATCATATTTTTGATCGTTGACCAATCGAATGGTGATAGACACTTCAAGAAATTTTTGGTGTCCACCCGCATTTTAACCCTTACCTATTTTTAAAGATTCAATTAATGTATTAGTTTATATGAATTATTTTCTTCATAAATTAAAAAAAAAATCATAATAAATAAAATGTATTGAGAAAAATCATGAAATTTTACCAATATGCTTATAGGCACATTAGCAATTTAGGATACTATAGAGTATACAAATTTACCCAATTTACCTTTAACAAGGTTCATTGGGAAACTATTCTTACTTATTTTTAATTCCATTCATATTTCTTGTACAAAAAGGAAGTATAATATCATGAAATTATAAAAAAACATTTCGTAGCAAAAGAAAAATAAACATTTTGTCCCAAAAGTGTATCCCAAATGATGGCAATTGATCTAACTCTTTTCTTTTTTAGAAAATTCTCCTTTTGATAATAAATGAAGGTTATAATTCATTTAGGATGTTTTTTTGGGATAATTTTTTTTCTTGGATATATAGCATTATTGGAAAAACAATTATAAGTTATAAAAGTGTAAGAAGTATTATATGTATTGCCATTATTACAATATCCATATGTTAAAGTTCACTGATATTCCATGGAATTTTTGCAGTATATATGAAAGGAGAAAACATGGAGCTTCAAAGAATATTTTTAGGAATTATTTTGAATATTTTGCAAAGGGGGTTGAGTTGAAACAAAATTATGACATTCTACGTATTCTTAAGGAGCAAGGTAAATATATTCTAATTTATATTTTTTTGCTATTCATTAATTGATTAAAGAAAGCTTTTGTCATGTTTATAAAACTCATAACATATTTATCATCTTATTCAACATTTCAAAGGAGATAAACTTTCAACTCGTACATATAGACTGTTGGATTAAATCAAACCACAGTGCAACAAACCTGGACCATCCGATTAAATCCAATGGTACTCGTTCATATAAATCTAATTTGAATCCTAGATAGAATATTATTACTCTCTATATGTCATAACTCATAACTAAACTAATATTAATTTTTTGCAATTCCAAGCATTAAATCAAACCTCATAGCAAAAAATCTAGACTATCCGATTAAATCCAATGGTTCTCGTTCATACAAATCTAATTGAATCCTAGATAGAATATTATTACTCTCTATATGTCATAACTCAACTAAACTAAAATTATTTTTTGCAATTGCATGCATTAAACCCAAGGAGGGGAAAAAGCACTTGTAAACCAAATCTCTCTAATGCCATCAGATAAGCACTTGGAGTTAGCCCTGCCATTGAATGTGTAGAAAAAAATGACAAATATTTGGTCCAAATTTGCTTACACATGTATAGAAACTTCACACTTATAGATTGCCCTCGCATTCCTTTTTGGGGGGTGTGTTCGCGGTGAAAAGATTGTATTCAAAAAGTTATTTTAATGAATTAAATGTGTTGCCTAGTTTTTTTTTTTTTAATGCATTCCCAGTTTACCAAAACAAAAACTGTACAAGAAGAAAATAAATAAAATTAGAAAAGAAAAAAAGAAAAAAATCGGAACTTCTACTGACAATTGGTTTTCATGCATACCTAGAGTTAAAACTATAGATTCTTCATGTATATGATAGGGAAGGCATTGGAAACATGGGAAGTTGCATGAAAGTTTCAAGGAAAATTTTTTATTAGCTATTATTTTGTTATTCACCTCACAATTCTATTAATTTTTGGCCGAATTTAAGATTGATACATATTTTGTATAGTTTGGTTGAGAGAGTAAAGAAGTTGAGTGTTCATGTACTCTAATCCTTTTTATTGTAGGGGAATTCGGCGTGAAGTCCTAATTAAAAAGGTTTTAATTCGTCCTGTCCTCAAAATAAGTTTCTATTGCGAGAGATCCTTTTGGCCATTTCGGGCAAAATTGCCCCTCTTCACGCGCGTGAAAGGATCAAATCTTCCAAAATCCCGTATCAAAACTGAAAGCACCTTTTTCATAACTGAACCAGACGAAATCAACAAAAACCATCTCAAAACTGAAAAGCTACTAACTCTTCATCGTCTCGAACGAAAGCTCTTCATCCATTTTCGCCTTCATTTCACATCTCACAGTGATGTTTTCTCAAGCAAGTCGTCTGCTATATCCATCAAGAAAACCACTCGAAAACCCAAATACAGAAGAAAACCCACTCGAAACCCACAAGAAAACTACTTGAAAATCCACATTCCTCTCCAAATCGTCTCCAAATCCTCTTCCTTGCATCCATTATCTCAAGCAAGCATAAAATCGTCTTCTACAGTCGTCGTCTACATTCTTTTGCAAAAGAAACCCAGTTAAAAATGGGGAAGAAAACGTGAAGTACAAGAGTTTGGGAAAAGGAAGAACCAACCACGAAAACCAGTAAGAAAAGAAACCATAAATCATATTTTCTCCTCCTAATTTGATCTGTAAAATAAATAAACACTAAAACCAATTATTTCTTGGATTTAAGTACCGAAACCCATATTTACTTTCAAATAATGCACTACCAAAATTGTTGTTATGTGGGTTTAAGCATGGATTTAACCATCAAAACCCATATTGACTTCGAAAAGTCCACAACCTGTTTTGGTTGTTAAAGTGGGTTTAACCATCGAAATTTGTAGTAGACCCTTAGTTTTTATAAACTTGACTGATTTTGGTTAGTTGATTTTGATGATTGCTTTTGGATTTCATAAAACCTGTTTTTGTTAATTTGGGTTTATGGAAGAAATTTGAAGTACTTTTTATGAACTTGACTGATATTGGTTAGTTGATTTTGATGATTTCTTTTGGATTTCAGAAAACCTATTTTTATGCTATGAGTTCCTACATGATTTGAATTCGACTTGGCCCATATTCTACTTGGTTTGAACACATTGAGTTGTTCATATGGGTTTGGTTGAGGTTGCCATCCTCAGTTTTTTTGGGCCTATGTGTGTAGTTTTTCATTTCTCTACAAATGCTATGAGTTCCTGCGTGATTTGCATTTCACTATGAGTTTCTACGTGATTTTTTTTCAAAGGATAGGACCCTACATGCATTTATGTTACTTTTCCAGTCACTACAAGTTTGGCTTGTGACCATAGGCTTAC
>JAESVK010067961.1:0-18533 GCA_017140935.1 Hamamelis virginiana
GTTGTTTAGGAGTTGGAAGTGTTGTGGTTTCACTGCCAAGCATGAAAACTACATTTGACATGGTGGGACGGTCGTCAACATCTTCTTGTACACATGATAGCCCAACATTTAGGCACCTCAAAAATTCATTCGTAGTGCAAGTTTCACGTAGTGTTTCATGCATCAAATCCAATGCCTGATCTTCATTCCACAACTTCCATGCCTGAAAAAATTTCAATCAAAAGTAGTACCATGAAGCATATAATAGCATGACTAAATGAAAAATAGATATGAGAAATCCAATTTACTTACATAACCTAGAAGGCTCAAAGTTATTTTAGATTGATAAAATCCCGTGTTTCTCCTTCCGCTGATAATCTCAAGTGCAACCATGCCAAAACTAAAGACATCGGACTTAATTGAGAACAATCCATCCAATGCATACTCGGGAGACATATAGCCACTGCAAATAATACACCATATGTTATAAAAATATTGTAGCTAGGAATTAGGTATCAAACCTATTAAGGAATTGAAAATTATGAAGCAAAATCTGAACATTCTATTTTGATGATTATACCATCAATGTAATACTTACTAAGTTCCAACCACTCTGTTGGTGGTTCCCTCAATTTGTTTGCCTTCAAATATTTTTGCTAAGCCAAAGTCGGAAATTTTGGGGTTCATCTCCTCATCTAGTAGATTTGATGCGGCAGAAGTTATAAACAAGGGAATCGTCTACGCGAATCCTTGAACTCCTTGAAGAACACAAGGAAAAAGAGAAAACGATCTCAAGCAATCTTATAAAATATAATCAAAGTTGTGTGACCCTTAGGTCTACAGCTCTATTTATAACAAACCACTCTTTTTGAAATAAGAAACATAAACATAAGGAAAATTCTATAATAAAGAAACTAATTAGAAACAACTTAGGAAACTAACTAGATAAGAAGGAACTTCCAAAACAGTCAAAATCGAACAGAATCTCGAAGCTGGATCGATCCAAGTTAAGTCTGGATCGATCCAAACAGAAAATACTCGAAATCACCGCTGAAGCTGGAACGATCCAACATAGACCTGGATCGATCTAATTTAATAAAATCCTCAAGACAGAATGCATGTCATCGATGGATCGATCCACCATAACCCCTGGATCGATCTAACATTGCTGGATCGATCCAATCTAATCCTGGATCGATCTAAGTGTTGAAACTCTTGTTCTTTCCTTCTTTGCTTGCTTCTTGCCAATTTGTTCCATAAATCGATCCGTCATTTGATCTACATCAGTCTCCTCCACTCGAGAAAAACTCGACCTCGAGTTCAAGTTCGGATATAATGGCGCTTCCTCATGATACTCATACAAATCCGAAACATTGAAGGACTTTGAAATCTTCATATCGGCGGGCAAATCAATGACATAGGCATTGTCATTCAACTTCTTAAGAACCTTGTAAGGACCATACTTCTTCGATTTAGCTTAGCATATGTACCTACAGGAAATCTTTCACGGCGCAAGAACACCATCACCAAATCCCCTTCATTGAATATCTTCAATCTCCTATGCTTGTCAACACTAGCCTTTATCTTGGCATTGTTTTCCTCCAATTTCTTCTTTACCTCCTCTTGTACTTCTTGAGCTTGTCTAACCATAACTTCAGCGGGTATGCTCCCACATGGACCCTTAGGTAGTTTCACCAAATCAACCGCATGCCTTGGTGGAGTCACATATACAAAAGAAAAAGGCGATCTCCCAATAGAACTATGGACGACACTGTTATAAGCAAATTCACATTGTGGCAGAGCATAATCTCATTGCTTAGGCCTATCTCCACAAACACAACGAATTAAGTTCCCCAAGGTTCTATTAGTTACCTCCATTTGTCCATCCGTTTGAGGATGTGCTGTGGTGCTCTGATTGAGAGAAGTGTCGAATATTATCCACAAAGTAATCCAAAAATGGCTTAAGAATTTGATATCTCGATCGGAAGTGATAGATGTGGGTACTCCATGCAAACGAACTACTTCTCTAAAGAACAACTTGGCTATGTGAGAAGCATCCGAAGTCTTTCGGCATGGAATAAAATGGGCCATCTTGGAAAAACGATCCACTACTACGAAAACAGAATCTACCCCGCGTTGAGTACGAGGTAGCCCTAACACAAAATCCATAGAAAGATCCACCCAAATAGTGTCAGGTACGGGTAATGGCATGTAAAGACCTGTATTTTGTGATTGCCCCTTGGATGATTGGCAAATATAACACTTCCTCACAAAATTACCAACATCCTTCCTCAGCTGAGGCCAAAAGTAACGCTCCACTAATGTAGCGAAAGTCTTGTCCCTCCCTAGGTGACCACTTAATCCTCCACCATGTAGGTCTCGGATAAGCTTCTCATGCAATGAAGATCGAGGGATACACAAGTTATTTCCTTTAAACAAAAACCCATCTTTAAGCAAATAGTCACTCACCGGTTGGTTGGCGACGCATTTAGCCCAAACTTCTTTGAAGTCCTCATCCTCTTCATAGAGCTCTTTCAAGAACTCAAAGCCCACAATTTCTTGAGTCAAAGTAATAAATAAGCTCACACGCCGACTCAAGGCATCCGCAACTCGATTTTGAACTCCGGACTTGTGTTGAATGTTGAAAGTAAACTTTTGCAAGAAAGCTGCCCACCTCATGTGCATTCCATCCAACTTCTTTTGGCTATTGACGAACTTCAAAGCTTGATGATCGGTGTAAAGGATAAACTCCCTTTGGATTAAGTAGTGCTCCCAATGCTTCAAGGCTCTAAATACTGCGTAGAACTCTTGATCATAAGTGCTCCACTTTTGACGGGATTCGCTTAGTTTTTCACTAAAGAACGCCACCGGACGCTTCTCTTGTGACAAAACAGCCCCAATTCCTACTCCACTAGCATCACATTCCACTGCAAAAACTTTCTCAAAGCTCGATAAGGCTAAAACAGGAGCTGTACACAATTTCTCTTTAATTTTGACGAAGCTCTTTTCCGCTTCATCACCCCAAAAGAAACGACCCTTCTTCAAGCACTCCGTGATTGGCACTACTGTGGTGCTGAAATTTCCGATAAAATGGCTGTAGAAAGTAGCTAACCCATGGAAACTTCTCACTTCGGTGACGGTTTTGGGTGTAGACCATTCTCGGATTGCATGCACCTTCTCTTCATCAACATGAATGCCACTAGCACTTACCACATAACCCAAAAACAACAATTTGTCGGTCATAAAGCTGCACTTCTTGAGGTTAATAAACAATTGGCTATCCTTTAAGGCAACCAAGACTTCCCGCAAATGCTCCATATGTTCCTCTTTCGTCTTGGAATAGATAAGAATGTCGTCAAAATAAACCGCAACGAATTTAACAACGAACGTTTTAAGTACCTGATTCATCACCCGCATAAAAGTACTTGGAGTATTGGATAATCCAAACGGCATGACCAACCATTCATACAACCTATCTTTGCTTTTGAAGGCGGTCTTCCACTCATCTATGGATCGGACTCGAATTTGGTGGTAGCCACTGCGCAAATCAATCTTGGAGAACAACTTCGAGCAATCTAACATATCAAGCATATCATCCAAAAGCGGAATAGGGAACCGGTACTTGATAGTTATTTTATTTATCGCACGACTGTCTACACACTTACGCCAACTTCCATCTTTCTTAGGCGTTAGTAAGGCGGGGACTGCACACGGGCTCATGGATTCCCGGATGAAACCCTTTTGTAGTAGCTCCTCTATCTTCTCTTTCAAAATCTCACTCTCCTTGGGACTCATCCGATAGTGTGGCAAGTTAGGCAAACTTGCTCCAGGCATCAAATCGATGTGATGCTGTATATCTCGCATAGGAGGCAAGTGGTTGGGCAAGTCATCGGCGGTGAGCTCTTTGAATTCTTCTAGCAACGGTCGTAGTTGGTTAGGAACCACTACTTTGATTACCCCTTTGTCCTCTACCACAAGCAATTTCACCACCATAGCATATATTCCTTGGGCCTCTTTAGCATCAGATACGAACTCAGCTTCGGACCTGACCAATGTTAGAAAAGACTGACCTTCCACTCGAGAAGGTGGAGTTATACGTTGCTTTACAGGAGCCATAGCAATTTTATGAGAACCCAAATAAAAACGTAGGTATTATCCATCCCCTTATATGTAACATCTACATCAAATTGCCAAGGTCTACCCAACAGTATATGACTAGCATCTATATCAATTACATCACAAGCAACAGTAGATTTATAGTATTTACCGATATAAATAGGGACATAACAAATTTCAGTTACCTGTGCCGTAGGTCCCTTTTTTATCCACCCAATTGAGCAAGGACTTGGGTGTTATTCCGTTGGTAGTTGTAGGTGATCAACTAGCCTCCTCGCCACAAAATTCTCGCAGCTACCAGTGTCGATAATCAAATCGCACACCCTTTTATTGATTGTGCAATGAGAACGAAAGATGTTGTGCCTTTGACTATTGTCCTCTTGTTTGGGTGCAAACAATACCCGTTGTATCACACAATTAACCCTCTCGCCTTCTTCTTCGGCGTATTCGGCTTCTTCATAACCTTCCTCGTCTTCGGGGTTTTCTTCCTCTTCACACGTTTCAGCATCCTCAATCAAGTTAACGGGCCTCCGTTCCAGGCATACGTTGGAGTGATGTCCCGGTTTCCCACACCTAAAGCATTTCCCAACCGATGGTCTAGCGTAGGGATTAGGGTTTTTAGATGTGCTACCCGTTGCAGCTGCGGTAGCTTTCGTGGACTCCACTTGTCCCCTTGTTGGATTGGAAGGTTGTGAGGCTTTTCCTTTATCGGTTGCCGGTGATTGTGTCTCCACGGTGTTCCTACTGTATCCCGAGATAGGTTGGCGGCTTTTCTCTATAGTCTCAGCCCGTAGAGCCATCTCTTGAGCTTCTTCGACTGTCCACAATACTTGTATCCCTATTTTATATTGGATTGATGGTTTGAGACCATGTAAATATCGGGAAACTTGTTAGTGGTCAGATTCATTCAGATTGTTACGGACGGTTAATCTCGAAAACTCATTGTTGTAATCGAAAACTGACCTTGTACCTTGAACGCAATTTTGATACAAGTGAAATAGGTACTGCTCATAATCCACGGGAAGTAATCGATCCCTCAACAAAGGCTTCATTCAACGCCACGTTCGCACGGGACCCTTCCCTTGCCTACGCCCTGTCTTTTGTAATTGATCCCACCAAGTTGTAGCGCTTCCCTTTAGCTTGTAGGCCACAATACGCACAAGCTTGTCCTCTTCAATACCCATTAAGTCAGCGAATCGTTCTACTTCAAAGAGCCAATTTAGAAACTCTTTGACTTGGAGATTCCCATTGAAGTTAGGAATGTCCGCTCTTATTCGATAATCTTCGAAGTCCCGTTGTTGACGTGCCGGTCGTGGCGCATACTCTTCCTCCTCTTCGGATTCACCTTCACTATCTGGATGATAGTAACCATGACGCTTTGCGGCGTTTCGATTGATGGGCTGGCCTCCGGCAACTCCTTCGGCGCGTCTCCCCTCAACTTGCCTATGGTTGGCGTCGACGTTCAACGTAGCTAGCATGTCGCGAATCTCTTTCAACGTTTGAGAATGCTCCTGCGAAATACGTTGCTGTTCTGTCATAGCCGTGCATAAGTCTTCCACTTTTTGATCAACGTCAAGAGGGAGTCTAACTCCATCCCCATGATTTGCTATCGAGCTTGGCAAACCTCGCTCTGATACCAATTGATGTGGCGGAAGTTATAAACAAGGGAATCGTCTACGCGAATCCTTGAACTCCTTGAAGAACACAAGGAAAAAGAGAAAACGATCTCAAGCAATGTTATAAAATATAATCAAAGTTGTGTGACCCTTAGGTCTACAGCCCTATTTATAACAAACCACTCTTTTTGAAATAAGAAACATAAACATAAGGAAACTCTAATAACAAAGAAACTAATTAGAAACAACTTAGGAAACTAACTAGATAAGAAGGAACTTCCAAAACAGTCAAAATCGGACAGAATCTCGAAGCTGGATCGATCAAAGTTAAGTTTGGATCGATCCAAACAGAAAATACTCGGAATCACTACTGAAGCTGGATCGATCCAACATAGACCTGGATCGATTAATTTAATAAAATCCTCAAGACAGAATGCATGTCATCGATGGATCGATCCACTATAACCCCTGGATCGATCTAACATTGCTGGATCGATCCAATCTAAGCTTGGATCGATCCAAGTGCAGAAACTCTTGTTCTCTCCTTCTTTGCTTGCTTCTTGCCAATTTGTTCCATAAATCGATCCGCCATTTGATCTACATCAAGATTGTTGCTTGTTTTCAAATCTCTATGAATGATCCTCAACCTAGAATCTTGATGAAGATAAAGAAGTCCTCGAGCAATTCCCAAAATGATGTTGAAGTGTAGCTCCCAGTTCAATACCGTGCAGAGTGTTCGATCTTGCAAGGTTTACATTTTCCATTCAAAAGAATAATTCAATTTAGCCTCTCTTAAACAAAATATTTATGTGTGTGTGTGCGCGCGCGCGCGTGTGTATATATCAAAATACGTTAGGAATGTAAGTTTAGAGGCTAAATAAAAGAATCTAAGCTTTTGTTGGGCATATATTCATAGAGTAATATCTTTTCTTCTCCTTTGATACAGTTGCCCAACAGTCTAACAAGATTCCGGTGTTGAAGTTTTGCAATCAACACCACCTCATTCTTAAATTCTCCTAAACCTTGTATTGAAACACTTGAGAGTCTCTTTACAGCAATTTCTCATCCTCCAGGAAGCATACCCTGAGAGCAGAGTCCCATGCATCATGTTAAACAACATACAACAAAGATTTGATCAATGTCATGAACTTCAATCAGTGTATTGATGAACAAAGGGCTTTTACCTTGTAAACAGACCCAAACCCCCCTCGTCCAAGCTTATTTGCATTTGAGAAGTTATCTGTAGCTGCCAGTATGCTTTCCAAATCAAAGAAAGGCACATCTATACCTTTCTTATCCTCTTCTCCGAAGTCGCCCGAGTCTATCAAGTTTCTTACATGTCTCTCACTACCATACAGTGCCTGATTTCGTTGAATGCTATCCATGTTTTCTGAATTTAAAAGTTGATGGTAAATCTTATAATTAGCGACGTTCTACTTATATTTAATTTGCTCAAATGAATTTACATATATAAAGAGAATTGGATACGATTATATGGTGCATGTATGCAAACACAATTATAAGCCATCATTGGCTATCACTTCTCAAGGTATAATATGGCAATAAAATCGCCCTTAATTAGCAGTATTGGATAGATTTATCACTACAAGAAAAACTGGCTTTAGCAACCAACATTTAGTAAGGATCGAAAAAATCCTTAATAAATGTTCCTTTAGTAAGGATTATTCATTGGTCCTTACTAAAAATTTAATAAATTTTAAAATCTCCTAATTGGTAATATCATTTAGTAAGGATCGTCCAATAATCCTTAAGAAAAGTCATTTTTAGTAAGTATCATTGGGTGACCCTAACTAAATGTCATTTCTTAACTTACCTAATATTTTTACCAATTCTCAATTAAATAAAAAATAAAAAATAAGCTAATTAACTAAAGTGCATTGAGAATCAATGGAACAAAAAAGATTTCAACGGTATTTTATTAACAGCATTTTTCACAAAATGCGTGTAAGTTACTTTTTACAGGTAATTAAAAAATATAGTATTAAGAGATTATTTATATTATTTTTTATGGCATTTATTAAAAAATTGCGGTTAGTATAATTTTTCACAGCATTTATAAAATGGCATAACATTGCTTTTCCTTTTTCGTGCGAAAATTTGATAAAATCGTCAATTTGATTAAGGTGTGACTAGAGAAATAAAAATATTTTTTATTTTTTATTTCTCTAGTCACACCTTAATCCACGTTTTGAGCATCATTTTAAATGGTGAACAAAAAATTACATGAGAAGTTTTATAAAAATCACTTCATCAATTACGGGGAGCTAATCGCCTAACCAAGCACCATCGTTCTCTCTCAATCTCTATCAGCTCTCTCAGGCTCATCTCACCCCCAAGTTCATCGCACTAACCCTAGCTCTCATTTTTAGCCAATCTCCTCGATCTGTATCTCGATCTCAAGCTCAACGACTTGAAATATGCTCAACCTAGATCTTATGGTTGCCGATCGGCGGCATTCGACTCGCTGAATGCCGCATGATCAACTTCACATGTGAGTAGTGTTGGTTCAGGTACTCGGATTTCAACGGTTCATGATCATCTTCAGCAAAATTGGAGAGTTTGGCTTCGAATAATTGAGAAACGGTGTGCTTCCTCTATTAAAAATTAAAAAACTTAATTTGAGTTTTATTACATTTTGAACTTTAGCTTCAATCAACTTCAGTCGCTACAAATCGAAATAATTTGTGGAATGGAAGTTCACAGCAGTTTGAAACCATAATGGAATTGTTTCTACATGTTTCATGTTTAAATTACTATTGCTGATTGTGAACTTATATGTGTGGTCAGGTATGGCTTGAGAAGCGAGAGCTTGAGATGGATTTTGTAGTCAGCTAACTTACATTTGTCAATGTTGGATCCATAAATTGGACTTGAACTGCAACAATCTTGCAAAGTTCCAATGTTGCTTGGGAGTATGGAGGTAGTGGACCTTTCTGGGATATATGCAAGTGATGCTACCATTCAGGCATGTTCAAGCTAAACTTTCCCATGTTAATAGTTGGAGATAACTTTATTTTTCTTTAATTGTTAGATTTCTTAAAGAGCATGCAATAGGACACATTTTTATAACTAATTTTAGTGATGTTAATGAGCAGGTACTCTTGTTTGGTGTATTGGCTATAGAGATCAAAAGGAAGGCTCCATAATTATGGTCACAATGTTTGTGAAATTGTAAAAGCTCGGTATGTTACATGACTGTAGCAATTAAAAACCATAATATACAGCATTTTATAGCTCGTCCATATATTAAATTTTATCTTCAGGATTTTGTTCCTTTAATTAATCACAATCTTCCTCTGAACATCAGATGGGGGACTGCTGCTCATATTGTCATTCTGCTCATAATGGTGAAGTTCCCTGATGGTTACGCCTCAAACAGATGTCGATGTGTAAAACCTCGTCTCTTTCTGACAAATAAGATGAAAATTGCTTTGGGTAAGCTTTGAAGAGAAAAGTTTTTTATTATCCTGATAATAAATGAAAATTCATTGAGGGACTTACACATAAAAGAGAAGGAGAGAAAAGCAAGGGTAGATAAGAATGCACACCTAAGAGGGCATGCCCTCAAATTGCTAAAAAACCCTCATCTGTGTGTGTGCCTTACTTTGATATACTTAGTTTCCTGTTGTGTATTTGGAAAATATAGGTGCACAATTTACTTTGATATTCTTTATAGTCTTTAGGTATATATAAAACAGGAAATCACTGTTTTAATTTAGGTATACATAGGTGCACAATTTATATATGTGTGCGTCTAGTAAAATGAACAATGCTGCAAAAACAATTTAGATTATGCTCTGTTTGGTTGCTAAACAAACAAAGGAAAAGAAAATGAGTAGGTAAATCACTGTTTTAATTTAGAGTTAATTTCATTGTTCCCTGTAAAATTGTAATGTGGTAACTTGCCAACAATGAAAAGCAGTCAAGACGTTTTTTTTTCTTCTTTTTTCACTGAGGAAAGTTTTCTGACATAAGAATTAGTAGGTTTTTTATAACTTAGTCCAAACAAATATTTGTGATAGGTGGATGCCAAGAGAAGAGAGGGTAAAGTTATAAATGAATAATTGTATGAGAAGTTAAAAAGAACAAAATGACAGAGGATATTGGGAAAGTGACCAAAAGGTTCTAATGGTACAAACCTCAATCTTTAGGAGCTCAAATTCATTAGTAGAAATTTTCAACAATGCTTGATGTTCAAAAAAAGAAAGATATCTCAACAGATTTTTCCCATTTTCTAGTGTTTCTACTGTAGTTTTTGTTTTTTTTTTTTTTTTGTTTTTTTGTTTTTTTGTTTTTGTTTTTGTTTTATAATAGTTATTTTAAATCGCTATAATATGGTTTGACTTGTTCTAACTTGTCATCCAGCCTCCATGTAAAAATTTTCAGTCTAATGCTTTTACCATGAGATGAATAGAAACTTGTTTTTTGTAACTCTGTCTGGTTCCCTTGTTGCCGGGATCTCCTCCTTCTTTGGGGCGCCTTGTAGGTGCCAAACTCTTATTTTGCTGCTTATTAATTTTCTTAAACAGAAGTCCCCTTCAGAGAAGAAATCCAAAGAATGGTAAGCTATAAATGAGTTGGTAGTGTTGACACTTGACAGAGTTGAGAACATTAGCGGTTACAAAATAGTAACCGGGCGGCATCAGTGCTTTGACATGACTTAGAGCATCACCTTAGTTTTCTAGCAGAATACCAGTTTAGCATAATACCTGTTGTGGACTTAACATGTTCTTGTTTTTTATGTTTAAATTGTTTTTTTCCTATCATCAAGTTAATAATAAAATATTGTTTGTTTTGAAACAGATTTTGAAAAAAAATATGCAAATCATCCACTTCTCATGACGAAGAGAGCTGTTGAAGATTTACTAGACAAGATGGGTTCAACACTAAATTAGGATGACCTTGGTGTGGCAGAAAAATTGGCTTTCTTGTACATTGGAACGTGTTTTTTTTTTTTTTTGTAAATGTTGCTCAATTGTTGGGTCTTTCAAAATGCATATCAAAGAACCATTTAAAATTGTGAATAAAGGTTTCCATTTTTGTATGGTTGAGAATCATTTAAAATTAGATCTTTCAAAAATTTTCCAATAATTTTATTCTATTAATTTTTTATTTTTTATTTTTTATTTTGACAAATTTTTAAGAAGGGCCGTTGATCCTCATTAAAGGTATGTTGGTCGGTATTGCTAAAGAGTCTGTTTTAGTAAGGGTCATGGTCGTTGCTAAAGGTTTTAGCCACGGTATGCTTTAGTAACGCCTAGTAAGGGTCGGCCGATCCTAACTAAAGGTTTTAGCAACCAAAATTGGGTTTTAGTAAGGATAGTCAATCCTTACTAAAGGCAATTTTTCTTGTAGTGTATTCATTCTTCATCGACAGTGCAAATTTAACCTATGTTCAAGCAAATTAATAAATATAGCATCCTCACCTAATTGAGCACAATTTATACTTGGAGTTATTCCATTTAAAGCTGGCTTTGCAAAGGCACCTTTTTATTCCCCCTCCTCCTTCCTTGCAAGTTGAATGAGGCCAATCCTCGCAGTCTATGGATAAATTACAGGTCGACGGTTGGAGTGGAGGGTGCCAACTGATTACTAGTTCATCTCTACCTTTACTTTTCTTCTATCCGAACGAACAGTACAATTGCTGTTAACATAAAAGGGCGATGTTTCGTTAAGCCACAGAAATTGGCCTCTTAGACTTCTAGCTTCACAATAATCTTCAATATTTGGGGTTTGGATGACAAATATTTGTGTGTTTGGATTGATGCTAGTGACTTTGTAGGTGCCGCCGCCTGGTGCCCCAAAGCCAAGCTGGCCAGTGGAGATGTTGCAGTGAAAATAGGAGTACATGGGGTCACCACAGGTTGGATCAGTGCTTAATGGATAGGGGATTATGTTTGTGCCACAAGTCGTACAACTTCTGTTTATAGATGCTGCAAAATAAACTGCAAAATGCCTTGAGTGTTAATGAACACTGATATATCATTTCTCCATTTTTTTTCCTTTTTCCTTATCAAATCATAAAAATCTACCTTCACTTCTAATCACTAACAAAAGTGCATTGATAAATTTTACATGGTCGAACCTAAATCACTTTTATAAAAGTGAAAATTCATGTCACTGCATGTGATCGTATTATTGACATGTATCAACGTGTTGAATTTTTCTGAAATTTCAATTAATAGCTTGGACAAAGAAATAGAAAACAGTACTGATGATGAGGCTGAGGCATCAATCTTATTATTGTGAGTGAATTTTTCAAATTTTAAAAATACAACGTGTTGAATTTTCATACTTATATGATTATTATTTTTTACAAACTATTGGTTAAAAGTCCCATCATGAATTAATAAATTTTACAAACTATTGGTTAAAAAAAATCCTCATAATAATAAAATACCTATGTTATGTAATGAGAATTGGCCTTATGACAAAAGAATGAATTATAAATTCAGATATTCGGACTCATATAACGAGTTTGATACCAGTTGAACTCTCTTGGCCACCCATAGTGCATTATACGACTCCCATGGTCGGTGGCACATGAAGTGATGAAGGACGGGGAATAGTTGGACTCTTGGAAAAAATAAAATACCTATGTCGGGACGGGCGATACGGACATTGAGGTCGCGGCCGTTGGCCTATTCCTCTCTAAGATTATTGAGAGTCACCGACCATATCCAGCACTTCGCACCGCTCGCTATTTGGGCTTCTTCATATGAATATGCCCGGCAGTCGCAGTTTCTAACACACCAATCTATACATTCCTTCTCATCCTTGACGTCGAACAGCGATTCCGGCTTTCCCACTTTCATCATCTTCAAGCTCACAAAATTATCAATTTTCTTATTGTTCTCCCCACACAGCGACGTCTTTCTCATGCACCCACCGGAAAAATCGCCGGAGTCCCAATTATTCGGCGAGGATGGTTGGAAGCCAGGCACACACTTGCAGGGCAAACTGTACTTACTATTACAGATACCATAATCTCCACAAGCATTAAGCACGCCACATAAATCTCTCTGCTCCGCCCAAATTAGTAGCCAATAACGCTTAATATTATCCTTCAAATAATACTGTACCTGGCCTGATGAATTCATCACCAGCCTCGTATCCACGTATGAGCCTAGAAATGTAGTGGATATATTCCCCAGGTATTTTGCAAAGTATAACCCGAGAGAAAGTTGGTCATCTCGGAGGTCAAGTCATCGGTGGTAATGAATTTCCCCGATACCCCACTTTTCCAGTGTTGGATGGATCCGTTCTGTACAATATACTGTTTGTCATCGTTTCGATCTTGCTGAAACGTGAAATTTCCAGTCGCCGGATTATTGCTGCTGTTCCATGAAGTCGATATAAGACGTTCAGTCATCTTCATACCAGGAAGAAAAGTATCAGTTGGGTTCTTAAAGCACTCCCATGGAGTTTCCCCTGACTCCTCATTGTTCAAAACGAGGTTCCCAGAATCCAGGAGCTTTGCCGTCTTTCTAGACGCGGAGGATTCAGGTCCCGTAAACCATTTAGCGTTTCCTTTTCCATCCAATACCATGAGGTTGCCATCTTCTGTAAGCTTAAAAGATCCACTACGATCAGAAAGTGGAGAATCTCTGTTTGCTACCCATACTACTGTCTGTGGTGTGAAGTTGTAATACCATATCCCCACATATTTTGCCTTACTCGGGCTTTCATTAGGAGTAAAGAAGCCAAGCTCGAAGGTTCCATTGGCGGTGTTAATGTATATAGTAGGTTCTATTTACCGTAGTTTTTATTTACCGTATAGTTTCCATATACTGTATAGGGTTTAGCCTATATAAGGCTCTCTTTGTACATTGATTAGGTTAACACAATCAATATAGAGTTTTATTCTTTTCTCTCAACATGGTATCAGAGCAGAATACCTAGGAAACCTCGCCCACCGAACCTTGCCTACCACCACCACAGTGCCCCGCCGCCGAACCCTGTCGTCGGAACCTCAAATCCGCCGGAAAACCGTACCGTCCGACTCTCAAACCTATCCAAGTCAAAAATCTCGATCTTCCAGTAACCAAAATCAGCCAACCTACCACTCAAAATACTTGTTTTTGTCCGATCTTCAAAACCCCACCAGAAACACCCAAAAACACCTCGGGACGAGCTCTCACGCGCCACCTCCATCGGCCGCGCGTCAGATTTACTCTCAGCGGCCGGTTCACGCGCACTCACGCGCTCTCCTCACACGCCCCGCATAATACCGTGTTACTGACGTCAGCCCTACCCGCCACGTCACAGAACCGAACCGACCCAGGTCCGACCCTGACCCGAACCCAACCCAGGTCCGACCCGGCCCAGATCCGACCCGAACCCGACCCGCCCCTACGACCCTTTGACCAACCCGTTGACTCCAGAATTTTCCAAAATTACGGTTTGCCCCTCCATCTTACTGGAAAATTACCATTTTGCCCCCAAATTTTTCCTGGAAAATTACCGTTCTGCCCCAATTTTTTCTGGAAAATTACAGTTCTGCCCCACCAGCCTTCCCAGCATTTTTTGACGTCCTGAATCCGTTTTTGCGGTCCGTTTTGTCAAATTCGGTATTCTTTTGATACTTTCAAGAGTAATGGCCGATTCAGACGTTTCTAAACCCATTCCAACGACTCTCAATGGCCGTAATTACTTTATTTGGGCTCATGCTATGTCGCTCTACCTTAAAGGGCGTCTCCTTTGGAAATATGTTTCTGGAGAATCGGTTCGACCTGTGCAAGATGAAACGGAGACTGAGTCCAAATTCTCTGAGCGCCTTGAAGCTTGGGTCGGTAAAAATAGTCAGATCATATCATGGTTTCACTGCACCTGTGATCCATCTATTCATTCTCAATTTCCTCGCTTCACAACTGCTAAAGAGATTTGGGATTTTCTGCGACACCGCTATTCTAATTCTAATCTCTCTCACCGCTATAAGCTCTTGACCAGTCTTCATCAGTTGCATCAAGCTCCAGGTCAATCTATTGACAGTTTTGCCTCTCAGATGTATGGAATTTGGAATCAGCTCGACAATATTCCTCATTCCTGGTCCACTTCGAAAGATGCGGAACTCTATGCCTCTATTCGGGAGGAAGACCGCTTGATTCATTTTCTCATGGCTCTTCGAGATGAGTTTGAACCTGTTCGTGCTCAGTTACTTAATCAGGAACCACTACCTAGTTTGGACATTGCTATTTCCAAACTTATCTCTGACGAGACTTGCCGTGGTCTTTCCCAGTCTCCCTACACTGACTCAGTACTCATTACCCACAAACCCAGGGGGGACTCTGATGGTAAATCCTCCTCTGCTGACACAGCCCTTGCTACTAATCATCCCAGACGGGACTCACGGGACTCGAGTCAGAAATCCTGTCGATATTGCCATGAGACTACCCATGCTCTTCTTAATTGTCCGGTTCGAATTTGTAAGTTTTGTCGTAAGAAAGGGCCTGGTCACTATCAGTGGGACTGTCCTCGCAATCCCACTCCCAACAGCCAATCACAGTTCACCAGCTCTAGAGACAACCACTTTCGACATTCCGGACAAGCCTCACACTCTACAGTTGCTTCCGCCACAGAGGACTCTTCTGCTCGGGATCCTACAGCCCCTATCACTGTTGCTCATCTAGCATCTCTTCTCCAACAGGTTGTCTCCCATTCTGGTACTTCCCTCTCTACTGCCCTATCTGCTACACCCTCAAGTAATTCTTCTTGGTTCTTTGATTCTGCCTGTAGTAATCATATGACCTCTGATCCTAATATTTTCTCTACTAAACAATCTACCTCTCATACTCCTGCCATTCATACTGCCGATGGGTCTCATATGCATGTCAGCCATATAGGACATATTTATGATTCAAGACTATCCTTGTCTGATACATATCTCATTCCTAAACTAACCTTGAACCTGCTCTCTGTGGGTCAACTCTGTGATTTGGGTCTCACTGTTATTTTTTCTCGTTCTGGTTGTGTTGTACAGGATCCGCGGGATGGACAGACTCTTGGGATAGGCCGTAAAGTTGGTCGTCTGTTTGAGCTCATCAATCTCCACACCGCTTCATCCTCACCGCCGATTGCTGCTCCTGCTCACTCTACTTCTTCTTTACATTTATGGCATTCTCGTCTTGGACATGTTTCTGTTAGTCGTTTAAAGTCTTTAATTTCTACTGGTTGTTTGGGCTCGGTTAGTAATGAACATTTAGATTGCTTATCTTCTCAACTTGCTAAACAGCCGGCTTTGCCTTTTAATAATAATGACTATTTCTTCTGCCCCTTTTGATCTAGTTCACTCTGATATATGGGGTCCTTCTCCCACTTCCACAATGGGTGGATCACGATATTTTGTGATTTTTATTGATGATTATTCTCGTTATACTTGGTTTTATCTTCTGTATACTCGTTCTGAACTCAAACAGGTGTATTATGATTTTGCACGAATGGTCAAAACTCAATTCTCTTGTGATATCAAAGTTTTTCGTGCCGATAATGCTATGGAATATCGAGACACGGAGTTTCTTTCCTTTCTTCGTGCCAATGGCACTCTTTCCCACCGATCTTGTCCCGGCACTTCTCAACAAAATGGGCGTGCTGAACGCAAACATCGTCACCTTTTGGATACTACTCGAGCTCTTCTTATCTCTTCATCCTGTCCAGAGCCTCTTTGGGGAGAAGCTGCTCTTACTGCCGCTCACTCCATCAATCGTATACCTTCCCCCACCACTGGGAACCAATCTCCATATGAGCATCTCTATGGTCGTCTTCCTGACTATCAAACTCTTCGAGTTTTTGGTTGTGCTTGTTTTGTTCTTCTTCAGCCTCATGAACGAACCAAGTTAGAACCACGAGCTCGTCTTTGTTGTTTTCTGGGTTATGGGATAGAACATAAAGGCTATCGTTGTTGGGATTCTTTATCCAAACGTCTTCGTATTTCTCGTCATGTCGTTTTTTGGGAACATAAAATGTTCTCATCCCTTTCCCAATTTCACTTACCTTTTTCTGCTCACCCAGAACCATTCTTCACTAATTCATCTATTTCTTTATTTCCTGATGATTCTCCAACAGGGCCTAATCAACTTACGACTTCTCCTGAGGCGCCTACATTACCTGCGGATCCTGTTCCTGACTCAGCCACTCCCTTTGATCCTGACAGTGATCCTCCACTTCGTCGCTCTACCCGGGTAAGGGAACCACCCATTCATCTTCGTGATTTTCATTGTTTTTCTACTATCCTCTCTCATCATGAACCTCAAACATATCATGAAGCTTGTTCTAATCCCCTGTGGCAAGCAGCAATGTCTGATGAATTACAGGCTTTTCGGAATACTCATACTTGGGATCTGGTTGATCTTCCCTTGGGCAAATCTGTAGTGGGTTGTAAATGGGTCTACAAAATCAAGACCCGTTCCGATGGTTCCATAGAGCGCTACAAAGCTCGTCTAGTGGCTAGAGGCTTTACTCAGGAGCATGGCATTGACTATGAGGAGACCTTTGCCCCTATGGCTCGCATTACCTCAGTCCGCAGCTTGATTGCTATTGCTGCTACTCAACATTGGCAACTGTTCCAAATGGATGTTAAGAATGCTTTCCTTCATGGAGATCTTACTGAAGAAGTTTACATGCGCCCTCCACCTGGATATGATCATCCTCCACATAAGGTCTGTAAACTTCGTCGTGCTATCTATGGGTTGAAACAGGCTCCTCGAGCATGGTTTGCCAAGTTTAGTGCTGTTATTGGAGATTTTGGCTTCACCTCCTGTCCATATGATTCAGCTTTATTTATTCGTAAGACAGATCGCGGTCTTACTCTTCTCCTTCTCTATGTTGATGACATGATTATTACTGGCGATGACCTTGGTGGCATTTCAGATCTCAAATCCTTTCTCCATCAACACTTTGAGATGAAGGATCTTGGCACCCTCAGTTATTTTCTTGGTCTTGAGATCAATTCCGATTCACATGGGTACTATCTTTCTCAAGCCAAGTATGCATCCGATCTTATCACTCGAGCTGGCCTCACTGATGCCAAAACTGTTGCTACTCCTCTTGAGACAAATGCTCGACTTACTCCTTTTGATGGCAATCTGCTGCCTGATGCCACACTTTATCATCAACTTGTTGGCAGCCTTATTTATCTTACTGTCACACGACCAGATCTTGCATATGTTGTTCATCTTGTTAGTCAGTTTATGTCTGCTCCACGCTCCACTCATTTTGCTGATGTTCTTCGTATCCTTCGATATGTCAAGGGTACATTGTTTCATGGTCTTCATTTTCCTGCTACCTCTTCTCTGGAATTACGTGCTTACTCAGATGCTGACTGGGCTGGGGATCCTACTGATCGTCGTTCTACCACTGGATTCTGTTTCTTTCTAGGCGATTCTTTTATCTCCTGGCGCAGTAAGAAGCAAATTGTCATTGCTCGGTCTAGTACTGAAGCTGAATATCGTGCTCTTGCTGACACTACTCAAGAACTTATCTGGCTTCGTTGGTTACTTGAAGCCATGGGTGTTTCTCATTCCTCTACCATTACTTTGTACTGTGACAATCGAAGTGCTATTCAGATTGCGCACAATGATGTCTTTCATGATCGTACTAAACATATTGAAATTGATTGTCACTTTGTTCGTCATCATATTGGTCAAGGAACTGTGCATCTTCTTCCTGTTTCGTCCGCTGATCAAGTTGCGGATATTTTTACTAAGGCTCATCCTTTGGGACGATTTCAGGATCTGATTGACAAACTCAAGCTGGTTTCTCTTCCACCACCTTGAGTTTGAGGGGGGATGT
This sequence comes from Hamamelis virginiana, assembly GCA_017140935.1. Classification (NCBI taxonomy): domain Eukaryota; kingdom Viridiplantae; phylum Streptophyta; class Magnoliopsida; order Saxifragales; family Hamamelidaceae; genus Hamamelis; species Hamamelis virginiana. The sequence continues at coordinate 18,519 of JAESVK010067961.1, forward strand.
TAATGTATATAGTAG
>JAESVK010067971.1:0-10269 GCA_017140935.1 Hamamelis virginiana
AAATATGAAAGAAGAAAAAAAAATTCACTTACTTTTTTATACATGTTTTTTATATATGTTTTTTAGTAGGTAAATATTACAGTACATATCGAGAGACCGAATCACATGAATTGAAACACAAATTAAGAGTGAAATAATGGGCTATACCATTACTAATCCCAATATACTATCTATTTTTGAAAGATGATTCGATATCTCACATATAAAATTGGGAGAATTGTTAAAAAGGAGTTAAGCAAGAACGAAATAATTATAAGATCGATAATGCTATTATCAGACTGATCTGATGCAAAGTTACGTCAAGTCGCTTCCATATAGCTAATTTTAGATGACATCCTGTAAAACTGACCGTTGTATTAGATACCCCTCTTCTGTACGTCATGCTTGCAAAAAAATTCATTTCACAGTGATCCGACAGTTGGTTTTTTAAAAAATAAAATTAAAAAAATTGTGATATTTTGAAGAACAAATAAGTTGCATATTTTCACAGTGTCATTTTTCAAAAACCAACCGTCGGATCACTATGATTTTTTGCAGGCATGACACACAGAAGATGATAATCTAATCCAACGGTCAGTTTTACGAACTGACATCTAAAAATGGCCATATGAATGCGACCTAACTCAACTTTGTATTTAGACCAACCAGATAATAGAATTACTGATTATAAGATTATACAAATTTTTATGCAATTTACACAAAAAGAAAAGGGCATTAAAGCAAAGCAAAAGTAATTACCATTCAGTATTTTGTTGTATATTCTTTTAAAAAAAATGACAAGGTTGTCGTTTAATAATAGTTCATTAAAAAAATATCAAATATATGAGATCGATGATATGTCAAATATGTTAAACTAAAGATTTGAACATAATTAGAAGTACTTTTTTTGAATAGCCAGTTGAGATTAACACATAATCAACCTAATTTTCTCTTGTCATATAATTTTGCAATTAGTCAATCTATGTCAAAGGTTTTTACAATTTTTCCCATAAAATTTCATTTTATAAATTTCCCATTTTCTCTCACGCATTCGATTATTAAATTTATTATAAAACATCACATGTACTCTAACATTTAATGGTAGAGCCGTGCTACAGTTTCCGTTCCAATTCCCCTTCTTCTTTTTCACTATGCTTTTTTTATTTTCACTATATTTCATTTTTATTTTTCCTATGATTTTTTATTTTCACTATGGTTTTTATTTATTTATTTTCACTATATTTTTTATTTACACTGTTTTTTTTTTTTTTCCCCCTTAGTTAATTTTTTTTAAAAAAATTATCTATGTTGAAAAGAAGAACCAACAGCGGCAGCAATAGCAGCAATAACACCAACAAGCACCGACGGCTACAGTAGCAGTATTGGTGACTGATTTGAAGAAGAAACAGCAATAGCGGCAGCAAATTTAATGAAAAAAGCTTGTCATCGGTCGACGATGGTGGAGGCAGCTTCGTTGTGGTTGAAAGGGAGACTTGAAAGTGAAAAAATAATGGAGGATTTCGATGGGAGAGAAAGATATGTCTTTGTAAATGAAGGTGGGAAGTCATTGACGGGAAAAATTGTACGAGAAATGAAACGTGACAATAAGCATTTTCCTTAATGGCATTTAACCAAAGAACTATCAGCCAAATTTAACCGGTGTATGCCAGCTTATTTTGAGATATTTTTACCAATTAACTTTATATTGATAGAATGAACCTAATGTAATATAATGAGACATTCTAAAATATTTTTAAGCTTTTATTTCGGAAAGAAAAAATGAGAGAGAAATAAAAAAAAATAAAAAAACTTTAAATATACTTGAAAGAATAATTTATTTCAATACAATTTTTCAAAGTCCGAACAAAGCATAAAAGTAAAATTTCATGATAAGAGGGATTAGAGGGCGTCGAGAAGTTACAAAATCAAAATAAATTGAAAAATAAAAAATTATTTATTATTTTTAAAAACGACTTATAAAATAAAAAGTAACTTTTGAATTATAAAGTAGCTTTTAATTTTATAATTTTTTAAGTTAAATTTAAAGCTACTTTTACTTTAAATTTTTGTCCTTTTTATTGAAGTGGTGATGTTGGGCATGGGGACAAATCATAGGAGGTGTCAAGCTGCAAGTGTGCATTGACAAGACATACTATTGGCTATTGCAAATGAACCACAAAGAATTACATCCAAAACTATATATATATATATATATATATATATATATATATATATATATATATACTGGAGTGCTAATATAAGGTGCACTCTAGCATCAGGTGCCCTCTTATAGGAATGCAGATTCTCTGTTTGGGTATGCTTGGTGCTTGGGTGATGTGGCATGATCTGGATAGTTTGCACATCACCCGAATAAAAAGAAGACCATCCAGATCATGCCACATCACCCAAGCAAATCCAAGCCCAAGTAGAGGATCCGGATACCTCTTATAGAGCCAATTACGGTATAAATTTTAGAAAAATGACCGTTGGATTAGATACCCCAATCATGTATGTCATGCCGGCCAAAAATCACAGTGATCCAACGGTTGGTTTCTGAGAAAACTGACTATAAAAAACTGTGACTTTTTTGTTCTTTAAAATGTTATCAATTTTTCAAAGTCAGTTTTCTTAGAAACCGTTGGATTAGATTGGGGTATCTAATCCAACGTCCAGTTTTCTAAAATTTGCACCGCAAATGACTCTACGAGAGAGCACTTGATGCAAGAAGCATAAAGTGCACCTTATATTAGCATAATTTCTCATAAAAATTATATATATAATATTTCCGGACAATTTCCATTAACATAATTTCTCATAAAAATTACATTTTGTAAGATTCATAGATCAAGTGAATACTCAGATGTCATGTAATAACACACCAATCATCGATCATTTATGAAAACCCATGGGGTAGGATTCACAGCACATATTCCCATTTATGAAAACCCAGCGTTTTCCTTCATTCTTGTATTCTTCTTCTTCTTCTTCTTTCTTTCTTTCTTCTTTTTTTTTTTTTTTTTTCTCTCTCTTTTCAAGCGATATATATTGATAGGGTTAGTAATTAGTTGTTAGTGCAGAAAAGAGTAAAAAAAAAAGCTAATCCTCAACGTTAAGAATGGAATCTATAATCCCAATCTCATAAAAGGAGAGACATGAACCAGTTCATTAAAGTATGAGAAATATATAAAAGATTTTTTCTAGATAACCGAGAAAAAAATTATTCTGAAAATCTAGTATATTTATCCATCCAGATTAAAAAAATAAAGGGAAATTTATCCAAAAGTCTCATTTTGAATTATTTTTTATTCAAAAATTACATCATCTTTTCCCTTTATCCAAAATTTCAAATTTCGGTTTTATTTTATCAAAAAGTCCAAAAAACTAATTTATGCATCAGTTTTGAAAGCACTTTCAAAAAATTAATATATGCATCAGTTTTCTGCAAAACGATTAGTTTTTGCAAAATCAAAAAACAAACTGTCAAACTGATGCATTTCTTATTAAAAAGAATTTTTGGATAAAATAAAAAGATGATAAATTTTTTGAATAAATAAAACTTATAAATAGAATATATGAGTAAACACCCAAAAATAAAAAATAAAATCACGTGAGGAGACCTATACAGTAGATAGCTGAAGAGTGTATCCGTTAGAAGAAAAAGTACGAAAAGCGATGACCCCACGAGTCACGTGCCCAAAAGTGGGTGGTGGCGGTGGGTGGGACCCACTTGGCGGAAAAACGACAGGGATCTGAGATTTCGTGGCAGGAGATGCACGTGATTCTGCTTGTTACCTAAGGAAAAAGTTAGATCAGAAATTTACCAAATAAAGTAACTTTTCTTTTTTTTTTTTTTGTATTTTCCCCCCTTTTTAAAAGGTCTTTAAGGTCGTGTTTGGCATGCTGTTTATAAGGTATCTTATAGAAAATCTTATGTGGGCAATGCTATTTGTCCAAGCTTATTGGAATCCTTAACTTTTCCAACTTAATCAGATGAATTGAGGTTCACACTCATTTATATAAGTACTGTTATACATTTCAACATTCCAGTCCAAACAAGGTACCCACTGTATTATTGGTCAAAAGTACTTTATACCCTTGTACTTTCAATTGTAATACATTGACCTCGATGATTGATTTATCATACTCTGCACCCTTCTGTCAGTTAGTCATTTATTTAATCGACTGAAAAATAATATTAGACTTATTATTATTTTTTATGCAGTTTTTATCGTACATTGCTAATATTCCTATAAGCATATCGATAAAGTTTCATAATTTTTTTTCTATATATTTTATTTACTATGGATTTTATTTACTGTATGGAGAAAATAATTCATAAAAATTAAAATATATTGAACAAATCATGAAACTTCGCCGATATGATCATAGACACATTAGTAATTTAGAATAAATACTGCATATGGTGAACAAAATGGCATTATAAAAAATTTAAATTTTGCCTAAACTTTATGGTGGTAATATATGAACTTACCCATCAGACCATCCATATCAACTTCAGGTTGGAGTGCAGCTCCAAAAGAAATAGGTCAGCTAATGGTTATCTGCTAGAGTTTATGAATGAAAATATAGAGTTTATAAATTATGTTTATGTATCATTAGTTCAAGTAGCAAGTTATCAAAGACGCAACCTAGTTTGGTGGTCTCATCTTTGGCATTGTACGGGAGACCTATGTTTGCCACCATCACCTAATCTTACAACCCAGTAAACCTCTTCTAATCGAGGTCCTATTTGGATTAGTTTTGTCTAAAATCACTTTAGGAACTTAAAATTCCACTTGATCTAATAGATGAGGTGATAATCACTTCTAATATGAAAATTTTAATACATGAAGTGATGGTTTGAACATAAATCTAAAGAGATATGTGAAGACGCAGTTCTCCAAAAGTGACTTTAGAAAAGCTAATCCAAGCTGGACCTAAAAATATAATGATGTTCAATTCTTCCTTGCAAACATCAAGTAGATAAACTAAGAAAGAATAAGCAAGAGTGAGCCTCTTACTTCTTTACAAAGAGGATGAAGCGGAAAAAGTCCCTAAATTCCATTGCACCCCTTAAAATCGAAACTTGTCCCATGAAATTGCAGTAATTCTAACCTTTTTTTATGCACCAAGTGAAGGCAAAAAAAAGTACATTACCTAGAGAACACAAAACAGGAAGACACCACACTTGTATTGAGTGTTTGGAGACCATGAAGAGAGACAGCCCAATGCACAGCAGTCACTGGCATCAAACTTTGTAGGAGAAGTGGAAAGAATATACTGCATGACTGCACACTTCAAAGACCAACTATGAATCTCCAGCTAGTGCACTCAGGTACCTCATTGACCCATACCACTCTTTAATCATTGGGAATCAAGGAAAATGAGACCAAAAATAAATCATGACATCACCAAATAATTAACTATAATTACTGGCCCAAAACCTAATTCCCTAAAAAACACCACCATCTATAGATTTTGTCATTCGGACTTTGATTCATTCAACACAAGTGTTCACCTCAGTGACTTGACAAAAAAAGAGTCATTAAAAATTTATCATAAGGTTAGAACCAGAAGAATGATACAAACAAATTTCAACTAGGGGCAATGAAATCATGCAAAATTCTAGTGATACTGGAGGTCAAGATTACCATATATTTGAAGCACAAAACTTCAAATTTTAGCATTTTATACCGACAGTACTCTTATGGAACACATCAAAACTTCCATTGAGCAACCTGAGAATTTGGACAAGTAATACTCATTCTTATAAGAACCCTTTAAAATTGTCAAAGAACAAATAGATTACAAAATCTAATGGGCTGTTTGGTAAAGATGAAACCCAGCCAGTTGAATATGAGTCTAAAGAGTTTTTATTTCACTAGTGTTTGGTAAGTTCCTTTCTTCCATAAATCTGTTAAGCCTTATACCGAATACAAGGCATATACACAGATTTTTTCACACCAACTGTAAGCTGGATTATTTAAAAACCAGATAGCAATAAGAGAGTAGACCTAGCCTGATCTAATTTTTAGAATTTCTAAACAGGCCCTTAGAAATGCAACAATAAAGGGATCTTAAATTGGGTTTTCAAAGTTCATTCTTGTGCGACATAAGGTAATGAAAATCAACAACTAGGGGATCTAAATTGGTCTGTAGAAGTTCATTTTCTAAAAACTCATAAATAATACTCAAGGGTAATGAAATACAACAACTGGGGGGATCTAAATTGGGTTGTAGAAGTTCAATTTCTAGTACTATCCTTATGAGCCGTCACCAACCAACCTGAGCTTTCACAAACAATACTTCTTTTTTCTAATAATTCAGAATAAACTTTGCAACAGTCAATGGGTTTAGCAAACTGCAAAATCCTAATAAACAAGCCCAATCTGCTTAGAAATATAGATGATTCAGATCATTAATCAAACACGTTACGTACATTCACAAAAAGTTCATCTTTTTCTCATTAACAGCACTGAAAAATTCTAATCCAAGACACTACAAATCCATTCCAATAATTCTTTCATCCTCTGAAAATTCAACAAAAAACATCGAATTCACGTCACATTATTACTCAGTTTGGTTTCTCGCCAAAGGGAAAAGGAAAAAGAAAAAAAAAAGGGATATTGATCTCCTTTTTCTTAAAAATTAAACAAGAGGGGTTTTAAAACTCCGAATTTCTTTCCCTCGGTTTTCTGGGCAACAAAACAGAGGGGTTGATGGGGATTCAAACCTACGATTTTTCTTCTCGAACAAGTTCGTTAGATTCTGGTGAAGTGTCGAGTAGGACTGAGTCGGTGCGAGTAATGGGTTGTTGTTCTTCAGTGTTCATGATCTTCTCCATGTCATTGAGCCTAGTCCTCACCACACTCGTAACCAGAACTGCAAGAACATTATCATACTCATATATATGTACACACAAATTTAGAGAGAGAATGTATGGAGAGGGAGACTGAAACATGATGATATATGTATAGAGAGAGAAAAAAAAAGGGAGGGGGAGAGAGGGGGTACCGGCGGCGGTTCCGAAGGTCCAAAGCCAGAGAATCTTCAAGCCGGGGCTCTTCTCTCTCCACATATTGTTCAGCTTGCTCTGGAATCCGACATTACCCGGCTGTGTTGGGGATGGGGATGATGACACCACCCGGGTCAGTAGGGTTTCAATATATGGGTGGGTTGGATATTCCCTTTGGGTTTTTTTCGCTTGAACAATGTTATATCTCGCTACAATAAATTATAACAAGTATTGGTATAAGATATAAATAATGGTAATTTTGGAAAATTATCAGATAGTTTTGAAAATTCACAGCATTTATCTTTTATCTATCTATATATACTAATATATAAAGGAGAATGTGAGTTTGCCTGAACACAATATTCTTTTCACAAAATGCCATTATTAATAGTTTCGAGTCTTCTGGGCCACTTACCTAAGGTATTTGCCTTGCGTCTTACCCGGTGTTCGTGATTAGTAGAGTAATGCAGTCACCCGAGGGATTAGTCGAGGTGCGCACAAGCTGACCCGGACACCCTCGTCATAAAAAAAAAAAAAGCAAAACAAAACAAAACAATTTCAACTAAAGAGTTAAAAAGCACCCTTTTTGGTCATTTCAAACCACCCATAACTCCCTTGATTATTAGATTCCTTCATTCTCACGTTGTTATGCAGTTTTTAAACTTCCAGATAAGATCATCTTCTCCTCCAAACTGCATAACCTCACAAAAAAAAAAAAAACTCTTCATGAAATGCCATGCCAAAAAAGAATCTAAGAGAGAATATACGAAATTAATACAACTTTGAAGACTTAAATCTCAATCTCAAACTAGGTATTTGATTTTTACATGATGAAATTAGCACAATGTCAAGTTATCCTCATGCTACTGTACATAATGCTTTGCAATGTGATTGATTGAAGCCAACAATGTTCTGTTTTCTAATGAAAGCTGTGGTGATATCATTTTACTTCTTCTGTAGGACTGTTATATGCAGTGCAATGTAAATCTCCTATTATTACATTTGTGTTATCCAAATGTATCGTTGTGGAGAATAATGTTTTTCCTATATATATATATATATATATATATATATATATATATATATATATGGGTCAAGTTCCCCTTACATCCTATTTTGACACCTATGTTTACACCTCGTTTTCAAAACACTATTTATGATTGATATTTTGACGAACTGACCGTTAGATTCAATACATTTCTTATGCATATCATGTATACCAAAAATCATAGTGATCAAACGGTTAGATTTTAAGAAATGTCATTATAAAAAATTGTTATGTTTTTAAATAATTAAAAAAAAAAATAGTTCTTCAAAATGATATTTTTCAAAAACTAACCATTGGATCACTTCGATTTTTTTCATACATGACAAACATAAGAGAAGTATATAATCTAACGAAAGGTTTCTCAAAATATCCGATCTACAATGGTATTTGAAAACGAGGTGTAAACATAGGTGTCAAAATAGGGTGTAAGGGGAACCTATCCCTATATATATATACCAAATTGTTTTATTGTCCAAATGGAAAATATCTTATCTTTGGAGTTTAAATTCATTCCAAAATTAGGAACACGTATTATTAGGTTACATAAAATAAATTTTAATTTTTAAATTCATCTTTAATTCATTTAGTTACATTTCTATTTTTAAGGTTACACGGAATAAATTTTAACTTTTTAATTCAATTCTAATTCATTAAAATAAATTTATATTTTTAGAGTCGATTTAATTTCATGAAACTAGGGAGAATGAACGTTAAACAATAAACGTGTAATTTTAAAAAAATCTCTTCCTCTTTTGCATTATTAAATTTTATATGCCACAAACAAAAAATGACTAAAAAGTGTATCCCAAATGATATAGTGGATGATTGAACAATTCTTTTTTAAAACAAAATCTTAATTTGAAATACTAATTCAGTCCAATGTTAAAGTTGAACAAATAATCCCTTATACTATCTATACTAATATATAAAGCCAGAAGACTAAATTCCTCTGGCCCTTTCTTGTTCCAAAAAATACCCCTTCAAAATTTTCAACTAAAGCGTTAAAATGAAGTCATTTTTGTCACTTTACACTCCGCCACAACTCCCTACAGTTACCTCACGTTCTGAACAGTTAGCAACAGTTTTGCAAAATCATCAACTCCAATTCTTCATGGACTATATCTCTTCATCCCTCCATGCTATCTCAAACTAATAGTTTATTTTTTTGTTTAATACACGTGTATAATTTTTTAATCTTTCATTTTTATTGTGTTAATCTTGCATTTTTTAATCTTGCATCCCTACATGCTATCTCAAACTATAAACATAGAGACAAATTTTATTTATTTATTTTGAAAAACTTATCAAAATAAATTATGCTACAAGGAGTCATATTTGAAGTATGAAGATATATTTATGTTTGAATGTTAATTGAACAGACTTCATAAATTATCCCCAATATTAGAGTAATGCAACTGAGTGAATTTTTCGTTCCTCCCAAAATTTATTTCGGAATTATATTTGGTGCAAACAAATGAATCCTTATATTAAATTTATCACTTTTCATCAAGTATATTCTCGCAAACAAAAATCTGTTAACAACTTTGTTTTTTTTTTTTTTTTTTTTTAAAATATTACACTTCTAAACGCATTGAATTGCAAATCATGGCCATTTGGATATTTATGACATTGATACAATATAATAATACTAAAGAAATATCATTACAGAAAACTGACCACTTTTAAGTGCGGAGCATGCTTGAAATATATTGACTTCTTTCAATAACATTTATATGAAATCTTGTTGAAAATCTTACAATAAGAATAATAATGAAAATACAATTTTGTGAATTATGCTTGAAATATATTAAATTATGCAGTATTGTTGTTGAAGATATTTATAATTACAAGCATATCTAAATAGAAATTCCATAATTAGTGTATATGTTTATCATACATTCCTATTTATGTTGGTTTGAAATTGTCTCTATGTTTATAGTTTTTTTTTTTTTTTTTAAAAGGCTTTAAAATATATACATATATGGGAGAGTGACATTTTCTAAAAAAAATATTTGGGAGAATGACCTTCTAACTTTATCAAAGTTGCCATGAGAACATAAAAAGTACTCCCTCCGTCCCATTAAAATAGTCCTCTTCCAAAAAATACGCATATTAAGAAAACTCATTAATATATTAATTTTTGATATTTTTTACCTTTTATTTCCAAAACTACATTTTTTTGACAATTACATTTGGTGTCATGTCATGGTATTCTTTGAATAATAGA
>JAESVK010067972.1:0-14541 GCA_017140935.1 Hamamelis virginiana
TTTTTTAAATGTTACCTTCCCTAATAGATTCTAGGGTTATCCCGGGATATTGACGAAGATCATAACCCTTTCAATCGTTTTCCACTGAGTCACATAAACATAATATGTAAAATTAAATATAATAAATTAAAAATCAAATAACATTAAAAATCTGAACATTACCTTGATTCAATTTTTAAGATTTCAAAATAGGTCGTTATCGAGTCCAATACGGTGAGAACTAAATGATATACTTTCCCACATTTTTCTTACCGTGTGAGACCAACCATAGCTGTTGTAGTGTAAATGGCCTTCTTTTTATAATTAAAAGTCCAGGACTCTCAGCACCCCGCACGGGAGCGGATGTTGACACACCCTCAAGCTATTAGCCCACCCCACCAATTTTGATTTTTTACCGTTTTATGAAAAAATATATATTTTTTTTAAGAAAACTAGCCGCGCTGTCCACTAGAAAACATCATTTTGAACAACTTTGTAGAAGAAAGTTTTTCCAAAATCTATCATTTAAGCAGACTTTTTGGCATTTTTTAAGAAATATTTTGTAAAAATAATAAATGGTCAAAAAAATCTACTTAAATGATAGATTTTGGATGAGAGACAGGCAGTTATGTTAATAAATGATAGATTTTGCTGAGTTTAACTAAAGTCAGCAAAGAATACAAGCCCTTGGATTGAAATCTTAAGATGAATCATTCATTAAGTGAATGGAAATTCAAGGGCTTGTGTTATTTGCTGACTTTAACTAAAGCCAGCAAAACTTGACTAGAACACTTCTCTCTCTCTCTCTATATATATATAGAAAAATGATCTAGTGAGCATTTGCTGACTTTAACTAAAGTAAGCAAATAACACAAACCCTTAGATTGGAATCTTGAGATGAATCTTTCATTAAGTGAATGGGAATCTAAGGACTTATGTTATTTGCTGATTTTAGTTAAAGTGAGTAAATGCTGATTATCTCTCTCTCTCTCTCTCTCTCACTCTCTCTCTCTATATATATATATAATTGTCATCATTGCATAATTAATGTGATTTGACATGGGGATTCTATTCAAAATAGAGGGATTGAGAAATATTCACAAAATTTGGAATTCACTATAAATATTTTGTTAATTTTTCAGAAGATGAGTTTTCGTAGGGGATTTTCCCATGTTTGATTTAAGATAAGAAGGGTTTTTCCAATCCTTAAAGACATTTGATTTTTTAAAAATGTCGTTAAGGGTAAATAATTAACAACACATGAGTGAATTAACTAAATTATATATGTATAGGTTTTGAAAATTATGATGTGGACTAATATATTGAGACCCAGCTGGGTACCATGTGCGTGATAGCTACTGCAAGGAATCTTCCTTTAATTTAATTATTTACTAAGCCACTTGAAATTGTTTTATGCAGTTCAATAATGGAGTCCAACGTTCCTGTCGAGTGCAACCATTACGAGGCAGTATATATTCAATGTTATTATACTAATTGCTATATATTCTTTGTCAGCAGCCCCATGGCATGCGCTGGTTGTTCTTTCTAGGCAGTGTCTTGTTAATATTAATAGTAATTAAGTTGCTCCTTCAACAACAGCTAGCAAGCAGAGGATCCAGATTCAAATACAAAAGCTTTTTAAAAAGAGGCTCCTCAAAATTTTCTATAAATTTTAGGTATACAATCCATATATTAAGGGGTTCTTGATCAAATATCATTATTTATATATTGCTAAATTTCAGTAGCGTCCAAATTAAAATTAGAATTCAAAGAAAATCCACCTAAAAATACAAAAGTTCTTTAAGACGAGGCTCCTCAAAAAGCTCCAAGACAATAATACTTTAGATCATGACTCAACTTCTTCCTCCAACCGCACGATTAAAAACTTAAAAAAAAAAATGGAGATTGTTATAAATTAATTAAACATGCGGATGCCCACCCAATTAATATATATATATATGTTATCGTTATGTCGGCAACCACCAATATATATATATATAAGTTTGAGTGGATGTATGGTTCGACACAGAAAAGACGAAGAAGCTCACATGCAATAGCTGGATGAGAGACAGGCAGTTATGTGGACTGTGGAGTAGCAATCAATTATTGCTTATGGGGAATACAATAATGTTCTGGTAGCCTAGGCTCCTATAAAATATCCCTGTTTATATTGCATGGTAGATTATTCAGAAGAGCATATGATGATATGAAGAGACGGAGGGTAAAGAAAGAAAGAAAGAAAATGAGATAGGAGAAAAGGAAAGAGAATGGCCCGCAGTTGGCTGACAGGGAAAAGAAAAGGAAAGGGAGAGAATTGTTTTGTATAATTATTATCAATATTAAAATCTTTTCTCGTGGACATAAGCAATGTTGTCGAACCACATAAATTTTGGTATTTATTATTTTTGTGGTTTGAGTTTTTCCTTTAATTTAACAACAGAGATGATGCTTTAAAATTGATACCGGCTTTTTTTCGAATAAAGATAGCCCACTTTGTAAAGTAATAAAAAATGCTCATCTTCTGTCAAAAAAAAATATATAATAATAATAAAAATAAAAATAAAAATAAATTTTTCCTCCGGCTTTCAGTTATCTCATGAAGAGTTAGATTCTCATGAACTCATAAAAATATGGATTATTGCCATCCTTATACGAGGCGCTTTTGGAAAATTAAAAGAAAAAAGAAAAGCTGAAAATAAGTTAAACTAATTTTGATTTTATCACTGCTTGTACGTCGGCTTTTCTATAAATTTATTGAACCTTATTATTAAAAGAATGTATAAACATAATTTTTTAGTGTTAGGTTTCTCTTACTGTTCCTTTTTACCACTATTTCTACCATTCGTTCTCGGTCAAAATGCTAATGTGGGTCAAATATTTTGAGAAACTGACCAATGTATTAGATACCCTTTTTATACATGTCATGCACATCAAAAAATCACAATTATGCAACAGTCAGATTTTAAAAAATGTCACTATAAAACTGTGACATTTTTAATTAATAAAAAAAATATAATAGTTTTTCTCAATCGGTTTTTTTATAAACTGACAATTTGATCACCGTAATTTTTTGCATGCATGATATGCATAAAAAATTTATTTAATCTAGCAGTCAATTTCTTATAATATCCAACCCATATGGTGGCGGAGCCACTAAAGGACACAGTGGCACGTCCCCCTCAACTTTTTTAAAAAAGAATTTTCCTACAATATAAAATATAGAACTATAGAAGTGCCCCTCTTAAAATTTTATTTTGATTCCTTTAAATTTTTGTTTTGTAAAATTTATTCCTCCGGATTTGTAATTTTGTTCCTCTAATATAAACATGGGGGTTGATAAATTACTTGAACAATTCTTATTAAAAAATATGCAGATTTTTTATTATTTGGGTTATAGATGTTTGAAGAGAAATTGAATTTTTTTTTTTTTTTTGGGGGGGTTTTATGGTTGGTTTTTTTACACGCACTATCTAGTACTTTTTTCTATATGCGAAATAAAATTAGCAATAACTTCATAATTACCTATTTGCTTAATTGTTCATTTCTCAACCTCTAACACCATCAATTTAATAAACTGTTCAAAAAATATTGTCACTCAACAATTTATTGGTTTTCATTTTCTAGGTATATGTAAAATGGCAAATAATCATAAAAACCATTAATGGTCTCATTTGAGGTTTGAAATTGAAATTTGACCCTAGTTAGGGATATGGATTTATTGTTGATCATCCTTTTGATCAACACCTATTAATAACCTAGATCAATGGCCGAGATACTTCCACATAATGTTTGAGGGATCCAAAGGTCCTCATTTTTTGTCTTGACTTGAGCACTAAAGGACAAAGTTTTTTTAGCAATAATTTTATGTTTCTCACTCACTTTTTTTTTTTTAGCAATAATCACTGTGATCCATCGGTCTTTCTTTATTTCTTTTTTTTTTTTTTCTTAAATGTCACTGTAAAAAACTGTGACTATGTTGTTTTTTAAATTATTATCATTTTTTCTTAGTCAGTTTTTTTAGAAACTGACTGTTGGATCACCGTGATTTTTGACAGGCGCGACATCTATAACAGAGATCTATAATTGAATCGTCAGATTTTCAAAATTTGTTTTGCTACCGGCCATATTGAGGTCTATTAACATTTCCGTATTTTTGTTATTTCTAAAATCAGCTTGGATCTAAGGCTTTTCTATAAATTGTAACTTATTAGTATAGGCTTGTCCACACTAGATTGATCAACACCGCGTTGATCAAAAGAGTGCTAAACATTAGATAGTACTTGATCGAAAGACTGCCCTTTCTAAAACGAATTCCTAGCACTGCCCTGAGCCCATATTAGTGTTTTGAGAACAAACAATAAAAGAAATAGTAAAACCAATGGCGAGAGGAACTTAACCCATTTTTCTAAATCAAATTTCAGTTGATTTACTTAAAAAAAAATAGATAGTATTAAAAAATCAGACATGAATTAATCTAAAAAAGACATAAACATAATTTTTAAAATTAAATATAATAAGTTAAAAATCAAAATAACATTAAAAATTTGAACATTACCTTGACTCAATTTTCAAGATTCCAAAATACGGTGAGAAATGTTGCACTCAATTAATGGGTCTATTTTTCTGACCGTGTGAGACGGTCAATAAAAACCGTCTTCTTTGATATCTTTAGAAGGCAGTTTTTAAAACCGTCTTCTACTTAGTGTCTTCTTTAGGCTTTTTTGTAGTAGTGATAGCTGTAGCTATGTAAAGGTCCATTTTTACACGTTAATGGGTCCATTTTTCCCACATTTTTCTTACCGTGTGAGACCCACCGTAGCGTTGTTCCTGTGTAAAGGGTCTTCTTTTTATAATTAAAAGTCCAGGACTCTCTGAGCACTCAATCAATGTTAAATTTCTTTGCATTAGCCTTTGTATGCATGCGAGGCCATAAAAAATGTAATGCATGTGGGTCCATCAAAAAATGAGAATCCAAAACTCCAAAGTCGCTTAATTGCAAGCTTTCGCAATTCAATCAATAAATATATATATATATATATAATTTCTATTTTTTTATATGAAAACATCTTTACATAAACTTATGCGAAGATATGATGTGAATTTTTTATCATTGTGGGATGTGTATTTTGAAAAACTGACTAAAATGCATGTGGGTCCATCAAAAAATGAGAATCCAAAACTCCAAAGTCGCTTAATTGCAAGCTTTCGCAATTCAATCAATAAATATATATATATATATATAATTTCTATTTTTTTATATGAAAACATCTTTACATAAACTTATGTGAAGATATGATGTGAATTTTTTATCATTGTGGGATGTGTATTTTGAAAAACTGACTGTTATTTTAGATCTTCTTCCTATGTTTGTCATATATGCAAAAAATTAGATATTTGTCACAATCTGTATTTTAGAAACTGACCATCAGATTACTGTGATTTTTGGTATGTATGACATATATAAAAAGAGTATTCAATCCAACGACTGATTTTTCAAAATACACATCTTATATTGATTAAAGAGCCACGTTTTCACATAAGCTTATGTGAAGACGTCCTCATAAATAAAGAACTCTCTCTCCATATGTACTATACGTACGCATGCTGTTATAAGATGTACTTTATACAATTTTGCATGAGGTGACCTACCTAATACTAGTTTGGTAATAGATTTTAATAAACTGTCTGTTGGATTAGATACATCTCTTATGAAATTTATGTTCGCCAAAAATCACATTGATCCAGCGATTGGTTTTTGGAAAATCAATTGAAACAAAGTATGATATTTTAAAAAACAAAAATGCTACAAATTTTTATAGTAACATTTTTCAAAAACCGACTGTTGGATTGCTGTAATTTTTGGCGAACATAAAATTTTATAACAGAGGTATCTAGTCCAATGGTCAATTTTTTAAAAGTTGTTATGTATTTGGCCATACACACCTCACCTTACGCAACTTCGCGTAAGGTTCATCTTATAATAGACTTCCTATATATATATATATATATATATATATATATAGAGAGAGAGAGAGAGAGAGAGAGAGAGAATTCATCCGTATTTATGAGCTACACAATAGAGATAGCCCTCATTCATTTTTAGATTAGAAATTATCTTACCAACAACTAGCTAACAGACCTTCTATTATAAGTTGCATCTTATACAACTTTGCTTAAGGTGAACTCTATAGGGGCAAACGCAGAACATATTTTGAAAAGCTGACCGTTGGAATAGATGAATTACTTATAAATTTCATGTTCTCCAAAAAGCAACGGTTAGTTTCTAAAAATATATCATTCATCTCTCTCTTCAAATTTGTTTAATCAAGTGATGTGACAATGAAATAAACATTTCATTTTCGTGTATTTTTAGAAGGGAAAACTGCACTTTATCCATTTGAACTATTAGTTGTTTTCACGTTTGTTCCTCGTAGTTTCGATTGCAACAATGTATTGTATCAAATTACCCACATCTATTAGCTAGCCATTTGTTAATTTGGGAAAAAAAATGATGTTAGACTTGCTATTATCAAATTACCCACATCTATTAGCTAGCTAATGTATCAAATGATCTATTAGCTATCGGTGAAGTTTTATGATTTTTCTCAAAATATTTTATTTAGAGTAATGCTATACATCGCTACGAATCACTATAAGTATCGATACAATAAGAAAATAAGGATAGTTTTATAAAATCACTAATGGGTATTTTTTTGAAATTCACTATCTTTCTTTATTGTAGTGATACATTGTAGAGAAGTGAAGCATAGCATTTTCCTTTTATTTATTATGAAATTTATTTAGTGTGCGGAGAAAATAATTCATAAAAATTAAAATATAATGAGAAAAATTATGAAACTTCACCGATATTTTTATAAATACATTAGCAGTTTACAATAAATACATCATAAAAAAAAAAAAAAAAAAGAAGTCTTAACATAATTTTCCCCCTGACTAACTGTCAGAAGTAGGTAAATTGATACAATCTCCTAATTTAGGGAGTACATTGTTGAAAATCGAAATCACAGGAGACTAACATGAAAATAGCTAATAGTTCCAGAGACAAAGTATAATTTTCTATTTTTAAAATACATAAAAATAAAAATTTTGTCATTATTGCATATCACTTGATTTAAAATTGGCTCCAACTAGCCTTTAAAATAAAAATCAATCATTTCCCCCAATAAATAAAATAATAAAAAAATAATAGAAAGGCTAACATGAAAGCAATTTTCAAATATAGTAAAGCAAACTAATCAATTAACAACCAAACCAAATCCACATGTTGATGAATCAAAGAAAGGGCCCACACATTGTCGGTGGATGGAATGGCTTTGTTTAAAGTCTCCATTATTTAAATAATGACTTCACATGAATAGCTAGATCGCTGACTTTACAGCTGGATCAAAAGATCAATCTGACACAAGTATTAGCCGAATCCAACGGCTACCGTACAACTTTGTATTACACGTGGTGGGTACCACACAACCGTCTATCACGGTCACTTTTCTTAGCTGTTCGGCAAAAAGCATATTAATCCAACCAATATCTAAAAAAATCTACCGGAAAAAATTGGTTATATTTTAAAAAATAAAAAAGTCACAATCTTTCACTGTGACATTTTTCAGAAACTGACTGTTGGATTATTATGATTTTTGGAGAATATGAAATTTATAAATAATTCATCTAATCTAATTATTAGTTTTTCAAAATCTATATGTTCTACATTTGGCCCTATAGATATCACTTTACACAAAATTGCTTAATCCAATTATTTATCTTGACTTGAGCACTAAAGGACAAAGTTTTTTTTGGCGATAATCCTATGTTTCTCACTCACTTTTTAATTATTGTGATCCACCGGTTTTGTTTTTTTATTTTATTTTTTTTTAAATGTCAATGTAAAAAACTGTGACGGTTGTTTTTCAAATTATCATAATTTTTTCTTGGTCAGTTTTTTTAGAAACTGACTGTTGGATCACCGTGATTTTTGACAGGCGCGACATATATAACCGGGATCTATAATTGAATCGTCAGATTTTCAAAATTTGTTTTGCTACTGGCCATATTGAGGTCTATTAACATTTCTGTATTTTTGTTATTTCTAAAAGCAACTTAGATCTAAGGCTTTTCTATAAATTGTAACTTATTAATATAGATTTGTCCACACTAGATTGATCAACACCGTGTTGATCAATAGAGTGCTCAACAGCAAATCCAAATCCCCTAATTATTACTCTCATATACAGAAGAGTATTTACTTTTATATCAACTAACTTAAGATGCAATTTGTATAAAGTTGTAGCCGATTGATTTTAATTTAGGGCCTGTTTAGATAAGCTTCTACTTCCTGTTTTTCGACTTTTAAAAGTAAAAAGATGAAAGTTTTGAGCGTGAAAATTTTGATAGTTATTTTTAAAAGTTGAGGTAGTAAAAAATTCTTGCTACCTCAACTTTTAAAAGTAACTACCAAAATTTTGCACTAAAGAAAATATAAAAAAACTTCCATTTTTTATACTATCTAAAAAAAATCAATTGTTTAAAATATGTATCCCACAATTATGTATACCTTCTGTTGTAGCTCATAAGCCCAATATTAGTGTTTTGAGAGAAAACAATAAAAGAAATAGTAAAACCACTGGCTAATTTTATATGTTAAATTTCTTTGCATTAGCCTTTGTATGCATGCGTGGCCCACCACCACCACTGTACTACTGTAATGGGTCCATCAAAAATGAGAATCCAAAACTCCAAAGTCATTTTCAACCTCTGTATGTCATGCCTGCAAAAAATCACAGTGATCTGACGGTTGGTTTTTGAAATAACAATCATTAAAAAAATGGTGATATTTTGAAGAACAAATAAGATATATATTTTTATAATGACATATTTCAAAAACCAACTGTCAGATCACTGTGATTTTTTGCAGGCCTGACATACAGAAGAGGGGCATCTAATCCAACGGTCAGTTTTATGAACTGTGATATAAAATTAGCCATATGGAGCCGACCTTACGCAACTTTGCGTAAGGCCGGCCTTATATTATCATGTCTATATATATATATATATATATGAAACAGTCTTTATTTAAAAAATCAGTGGTCCGATTTTAAAAACTGTGTATTGGATTAGATACACCTATTATGAAATTTATGTTCGCCAAAAATCACAGTGATCCAGCGATCGATTTCTCGAAAATCTATTGAAACAAAGTATGATATTTTAAAGAACAAAAATGCTAGAAATTTTTATAGTAACATTTTTCAAAAACCGACTGTTGAATAATCCCTCAGATGACACATAATCTCCAATTTCCAAAATAATGAATAATTCCCAAGTTTGATAACAATCCTAAATACTCTCTTCTTTTTTTAACAATCCCTAATTTTTGTAACAATCCACAATCAGCAAATTTTTTATTATTACCAATCTTTGCTTACTTTTTTATATCAAACCATAATCTTGTATGCCCCCATCAAATCCAGAAAGATGCTGAATACCCAAAATCACATATAATTCCGAATTTATTCATAATCTCCAATCCCCATATTAAACAATAATACCCAAAATAAAAAAATAAAATAAAATCCCAATACATAATTTTTGTTCATAATCCCCAAATTTATTCATGAACCTCAATCCTCATATTAAATCATAATACCCCAAATAACAAAACAAAAACAAAACAAAACAAAAATCCCCAATATGGAATTTTTGTTCATAATTCCCAAAATAACACAGTAACCCTCAATTTCTATTTTATATATAAATATTTTTTTCAAAATTGCCATCATTGCATAATTAATGTGATTTGACATTACCTAAATTGGGGATTCTATTCAAAATAGGGGGATTTGGGGGATTGAGAAATATTCATAAAATTTGGAATTAACTATAAATATTTTGTTAATTTTTCAGAAGGTGAGTTTTCGTAGGGGATTTTTCCAAACTATGAAAATATTGAGATAAAATTTCCATGTTTGATTTAAGATAAGAAGGGTTTGGCCAATCCCTTAACGGCATTTGATTTTTTAAAAATATCGTTAAAGGGTAAATATTGAGATAAAATTATGATGTCGAGTAATATTGAGACCCAGCTGGCTACCATGCAAGGAATCTTCCTTTTATGAGTAAGCGACCTTGTTAAGTTTTAAGTCAGAGACCCACAGCTCAGCCATCTTTATTCACACAGAGATAAAGATAACAAAGACCCATCTTTTATTGTAATTTCAGTCTGCTTAAGGCTGGTTTTACAAAATTCCGACCGTCGGATCGATATGATTTTTTGTAGGCATGGCATGCAGGGAGTTAGAATCATATCCAACGGTCGAAATTTGGAACCGACCACCGAAGTATGGCCAAAAAGATGTGCAGTCCACTTGCAGTCTGGACTGCAACTGATCGCCATTATATATATATATATATATATATATATATATATATATATATATATATAAGCAAAAGCAATTTTTAATATTTATATACATTTATTTAATTAAAAAAAAGAATTTAAATATTCACAACTCCCTAAAACACCTTTATTTTTATAATTCTTCTATATTGAACCAATGTACCTTTTCAGAATATTAATTAATTATTTTATATTTAACCAACATATTTTTTTTATTCTTGGTGGTTATTTCAACGGCCACCATACACACCCTTTCATATCTATATAAGATAGAAAAAATATTAGACATTTTCATATATACTTGCTCTTTTCTCTCATTGTTCTCTCACAGTCACTTATATAATTTATTTTATCGCTTTAGATCTATAATTGTACGGTGATATAATAGTATGCTTCTTTTATTTTATTCAATTCATTTATTTGGCTATGAGCTATTGAAGGTGCAAGGAGATTATGTGAATATGGCGGTAAATCTTTGGTCTTATATATATTTCCTTTGCACATTGATGCCTAAAAAATGAACATCTTATGGTGGTTTTTCATCACGTGCATTTTGCACGTACTTTTTCACTAGTGCGTGTATATATATATATATATACACTATAAGGTCGGCCTTACGCAAAGTTGTGTAAATTCGGCTCCATCTGGTCAATTTTAGATGACAGCTCGTAAAACTAACCGTTGGATTAGATGCTCCTCCTCTTTATGTCATGCCTACAAAACATCACAGTAATTCGACGGTTGGTTTTTGAAATAACTACCTTTTAAAAAATGGTAAAATTTTGAAGAACAAATAAGTTGCATATTTTCACAATGACATATTTCAAAAACCAACCGTCGTATGCATATAAGCTTATGTGAGGATTTGAGTTTATAGTCAATAAGAAAAGATTATTTTGAAAAATAGATGCTTGGATTAGAAATTCTTCTTAAGCATGTCATATATCCCATATAACTTAACTTTTACGATGAATTCGATTTTTGGGTCAATGTGAGAGATATTTTAAAAAACGAACCGTTAAATTAGATACTTTAATCTATCCTCAAATAACTTTATGTGTAGACATTGAGATGAGTAGCTAAATTATTATTATTATTATTATTATTATTATTATTATTATTATTTTTAAGTGCATTATGGAAGAAGTTAATTTGTTACATATCATATTTGTGGAAATTTAAGGAGCCTTCTCTTGTCAACCATCTCTATTGTGACTTAATTATGAGTTGTGACAGATACCAACCGTATCAGCTTGCAGCAATCAATGCTCTATACTTGTTCACATTTTCCTCTCCATAATATCTAATGCAATTTGCACACATGCATTAACGATGACAAAGACCCACCTCTCTACAATTCAATAATATTTAATGTGATTTTTGGTACGCATGAAACATGTTATGTATGTCAAAAATCACAGTGATCTCCCCCAACGGTTGATTTTTCATATACAAACTTTGAAAAACTGTAACAGTTTTTATATATGTTTGGATACTATCACAGTTTTTCACCATCTGTACGTATACTATCACAGTTTTTCACAATCTATTTTGGGAGTCAACCGTCCGGTTAATGTGATTTTTGGTATACACAACATTTGTAAAAAGAATATCCAATTAAGTTATTATTTTTTGGGCTACATATATACCCATAAGTCCCTCACATGGGTTAAAAACACAAATCCTCCCATACTTGTTCCATATGGGTAAAAAACCCAAATCCTCACATACATTATGTATCCAATAATTACCTTTTGCTTTCATGTCAACTTTCGTGAAAGTCAGCATATGCTTACATAATCATCTGTGTGTGTGTACAAAATTTCTAATATCAGGTGCACCTTATTCTTTTTGCATCAGATGTTCTCTTGTAGAGCCACTTGCTATAAAAATTTTAAAAAACTGACCGTTGGATTAGATACTCCTATAATGTATGTCATGTTTGCAAAAAATCACAGTAATCCATCAGTTGGTTTTTGAAAAATGTTGTTTTGAAAAACCGTGACTTTTTTGTTCTTAAAAATATTATCATTTTTTAACAATCAGTTTTCTTAGAAACTAACCGTTGGATCACTATGATTTTTGGCAAGAATGACATGTATTATACAAGTATCTAATCCAACGGTCATTTTTCCAAAATTTACTCTGCAAGTAGCTCTACAAGAGGATCCAGATTCAGATACAAAGCTCCTTAAGAAGAGACTCAAAATTTTCTATAGGGAATTTTAGGTACACAACCCATATACTAGGGGGTTCTTGGTTAAATATCATTATATATATATATTGCTAAATTTCAGTAGCGTCTAAATTAAAACTAGAATTCAAAGAAAATCCGCCTAGAAATACAAAAGCTCTTTAAGAAGAGGCTCCAAGACAATAATACTTTAGATCATGACTCAACTTCTTCCTCCAACCGCACAATTAAAAACTTTAAAAAACAGAGGTGATGCTTTAAAATTGATACCGGCTTTTTCTCGAATAAAGATAGCCTACTTTTAAAAAACAGAGATGATGCACATCTTCTGTCGTAATAAAAAAATAATAAATAAATAAATAAATCTCTCCCCCAGCTTTCAGTCATCTGATGAAGAGTTGGATTCTCATGAACTCACAGGAATATGGATTATTGCCATCCTTATCCGAGGCACATTTGAAAAATTAAAAGAAAAAGAAAAGCTGAAAATAAGTTAAACTAATTTTGATTTTATCATTGCTTGCACGTCGGCTTTTCTATAAATTTATTGAACCTTATACTTAAAAGAATGTATAAACATAATTGATTTTTTTTTAAGAGAATTTGATTTTTTTTTTTTGGGGGGGTTTTATGGTTTTATTTTTTTCATGCACTATGTAGTACCTTTTCTATATGCGAAATAAAATTAGCAACAACTTCATAATGACCTATTTGCTTAATTGTTCATTTCTCAATCTCTAACACCATCAATTTAATAAATTGTTCAACAAATATTTTCACTCAACAATTTGTTGGTTTTCATTTTCTAGGTATGTAAAATGGCAAATAATCATAGAAACCATTAATGGTCTCATTTGAGGTTTGAAATTGAAATTTGTCCCTCATTAGGGATATGGATTTATTGTTGATCACCCTTTTGATCAACACCTATTAATCACCTAAATCAATGGTTGAGATGCTTCCACGTAATGGTTTGAGGGGATTCAAAGGTTCTTATTTTTTGTCTTGACTTGAACACTAAAAGACAGTTTTTTTGGCACACAATAAAACTAAACTTATGGAATTTGACAAGTTGCCTGCGTTCAAGGAAAAGTAATATTAAATCTATCATTAATAAGAAGGATTAAATTTCAGGAACGGCCAACTTTTCAGCTCTTTCGACCATACTCCATAAAATGTAATGTGTATCAATTTTAAGACTAAATGATCAGACATAAATCAAATTCAAGTTGATTTACATAAAAAAAAAAAGAAGAAAATAGATAGTGTTAAAAGATCAGACATAAATTAATCTAAAAAAGCCATAAACATAATTTTTAAAATTAAATATAATAAGTTAAAAATCAAATAACATTAAAAATGAGAATACAAAACTCCAAAGTTGCTTGCAAAGTTGAGAAATGTTGACTCAATTTTCAAGATTCCAAAACAAGGTGAGAAATGTTGTAGTGTAAAGGGTCTTCTTTTTATAATTAAAAGTCCAGGACTCTGAGCACTCAATTAATGGGTCCATCAAAAATGAGAATATAAAACTCCAAAGTTGCTTGCAAGCTTTCACAATTCAATCAATATATATATATATATATATATATATATATATATATACAGAGGTGCTGTTATAAGGTGCACCTGATATTAGCAAGTATGTATATATATATATATATATTTTCTATTTTTTTATGAAGTTATTTTTAAGCTTATTTTTATGAAGATATTTTTACATAAGCTTATGTGAGGATATGATGTGAATTTTTAGTCATTGTGGAATGTGTATTTTGAAAAATCGAATGTTATATTTGTCACATATGTATGTCATATATGCAAAAAAATTAGATATTTGTCACAATCTGTATTTTAGAAATCGACCGTCATATTACTGTAATTTTTGGCATGTATGACTTATATAAAATGAGTATTCAATCCAATGACTGATTTTTCAAAATACACATCTTATATT
>JAESVK010067976.1:0-12226 GCA_017140935.1 Hamamelis virginiana
GGTCAATGATTGTGAAGGCCGAAAATCTCGAAGCAAGATTCTTAGAAGGCCGAAATTAAGGAAAGACAATATATATTCGGTCTATGAAATATCGGCCATAAAAAGAACAGGCCAACAAGATATCCTCTATCAAATATGGCCTTGATAACTTTGATACATCCAAAATAAAAAGACACGTGGCAGCAAGGAACTCAAATGCGTTTGATGAGAGACGTGGCAACGTGGCGACATTTGACTGGGAGTTCAAAAGCACGTTCATATATGGAGACTCGTTCAAAGATATGGAAGATGCTCAATCTCCACTAAGTGCCACAAAATAAGGAACGGCTATAACTTTTAGCCAGTTAGAGTTTGACACATGGAAATTAGTTACAAATGCATTCGACCTCTATAAAAGCTGAAGAAGATAGAGAAGCAAGGCATCCACGATCAAAATCAAGCATCAGCTTTTAGTCTTGTTTTTTAGTTTCCCTTGTCGTTTTTCAATTTCTTAGGAGTAATCTATTGTAACTGAAGAATCCAAACTCTGGTTTGGTCAGGGATCAGTCTCTGTTCATCTTTATTTGAAAGCTCATTTAGCAAGTTTGTACTCAGCCAACACATGGTACGTATTTGTTTCTTTTGAGTTAATTACATTCTATTCTTGTTTACTTCATATTTAACATTGCAAAAGTCCTTGAGGCTTCAAGGCAAGGAGAACCTGCATTCATTTGATTGTTTGTAGTTGGCACGCCCGCAATTCACATACATCTTTCTAAAGAACCGGTTTGCAGCCAACATTTTTGGCACGCCCGGTGGGACCCTAAGTGTTAAAATAATTTATTTCTATGGCTCCTAAGAAAGATAACACGAGAGATAAAGCCAAGGAGAGTGTAGAGGCATCTGACTCACCTGATGATACCGCCTCAAGTACTCAAGCAAGACTTGAGGAATTTAGAGAAACCCAAGAACAGGCTATGGCTAATAATGTTTTAGCCACATGCAGGATGCATTTTGATGAGAGAATGCATGAGCAAAGCCAAGCAATGATGTCCCAATTGGCCAACATTTTAAAGACTTTCACAGAGTCTAACCAAATGGTGGCCAGTGGTCTGAAATCGAATATGGATAGGGTAATGGATTTTATGACCGAAAAACTCGGTCCTGCGATGAATTAAGACTCGGCCTCAAGTGTTAGAAATAGAGGCCGCAATACAGACCTGGCAGAAAATCAGAATTTTCAATACGGCCAAGTTAAAATACAACAAAGGCCGAACGCAAACTTTGAACCAGTAAGTCAAATGGGCAATATCAACCAAAACCAAATGTTCAATACACCCATACACACGACTTACAACAATCCTGTGTATAGGCCACACATTGGCGCAAGTGGAACAAAGGAAGTTCCAATGAATTATGCACCGAATAACATTACAAGTTCCCCAATACCTGGGGGGCAACAGATGTTCGGCCAAGCCCAAGCAACAAGTGCTGGGGGGCAACTGAATTTCAGTTCTCCAGTCCAAAATGTACCAATGGGGCCTATAGAGAATAGTGGGCAATACACACAGGCATACCCTCAAGTCCAAACTCCACACAATCCCATACCTACACCCCATGTCCATCACATGTACGGCCAACAAAATATGGCCGAATATCCCTTAGGAAACCAGCTAGGTGGAAATATGTTTGAACCAGTTCATCCAAATCGGCCTTACCTCAATAGGGATGAGGTCACCGAAATAATTAGGGAACAAATGGGTGGTCTATGTAGTCCTAACATCAGGACCGCGTATTGCAAACCATATCCAGATTATATCGACCAACTATACGAGTTCTCGAGACAGTACAAAGTTCCAGACTTCTCATTATTTTCGGGAGATAACAAACAATCCACCTACGAACATGTTGGCCGATTCACTACCCAGTGTGGGATAGCTGCGGCCAATAGCTTCCTCAAATTAAGGCTATTTTCTAATTCCTTGATGGGTTCGGCCTTTGATTGGTATGTAAATCTGCCACTAGGGTCAATAACAACTTGGCAGGAATTGGAACGTATATTCCATCTTAGGTTCTATAGAGCAGAGGCCGAAGTTACGGTCGGAGATTTGGCTCGCATGTATCAAGAGCCAGGAGAGAAAATAGAGGTATTTATCTCTAGATTCCGTACTGCAGAGAATAAATGTAGGACCACCTTATCACAATCTGATTGTGTAAAAATGGTAATGGGTGGCCTTAATATTGAAAATAGAAAAAGATTTGTGGGTCAAGAATTCATCGACCTAGGACACCTCTTATCATCAGTTTCTATATATGAAAAAATTCTTGAAGAAGAAAACCAGAGGAAGATATCCTCTAGAGGGACCTACTATAGGAACCAAAACAGAGATACTGGTTACCTTGAGGTCACCAATGATGATGAGGAAGACCAGGAAAATGAAGTCGCCTTGGCCGAATTAGCTCTAACAAGGCCATATTCATGCAAAGCCCTAGTACGGGCTAAATCAGATGTTACGGAATCAAAATCAAACGGTCAAAAGATGCCGAATAGCAATAATTATAAAGAGAAAAAATACGATTTTGACGTGACAAAAACAGTTTAGATCTTTGACTTTCTACTCAAAGATAGGCAGATAAAGTTGCCTGAAAACCATGTCATACCATCAAGAGATGAAATAAAAAATAAAAAATATTGTAAATGGCATGACTTATGGTCGCATAATACAAACAATTGCATCGTTCTGAGAGATGCAATCCAAAAATCTATCGGTGAACAAAAGTTGAAGTTCAGTGAAACCGATAAAAATGTGAATGTAATAGATGAGGATGATCCTTTCCCTCCAGAGTTTTCTATTAACATGCTGTATATGCAGGAGTCGAAAAAGCAAGTGGCCGCCCCACCAACACCAGACGCGGCAAAAAAAAAAGGCAAAGGAAAAATCACCTCGGACAATCGTGTGGAGGCCGAATCTCATAAACAACCGGCCATGAGAAAACTCAACATTACGAGGAGGGAGCCGAATCCGGCAGATTATGCTTTTACAGGCACCTATCACAAATATAGGAAATGGTCGAAACAATCACTCCAGCAATATAGCTTAATCAATGGATATCCAGTCCATTGTGGAAGATGTTTCATGGAATTAGCTAGGCCAAAGCAGCAATCGCATTTCACCAATGCCACAAATGTGGTCGAACGAACTATCATTGAAAACAAACGCCGTCGGCCATTAATGGGAGACTACAAGTCGGATTTTGAATTCCAAGCCCAGGACCGTAAGGGCAAGATTGGCTCCAGAGAGGTCAAAAAGGCCTTCAGCCCTCAAGGCATGAGTTTTAAAGTATCTCTGAGGAACGACATGCTACTTGAGGATGCCGGATCGAGCAATACCGGCGACAAAAAAGGACCATCGTCAGGAAGCAAGACCGACAAGTCTCCACCTGAAAAAAGGGTTAACTCCGATAAAGAGAAACTGCCATCAACAAAAAATAAGGCCGAAAAATCCCCTCAGGCCTGGATGGCCAAAGGAAGTAGAGAGAAGCCACCGTCCCCTGGGGCGAAAATGGAAATATCTCCTCGACCTAGAATGGTCAAACCTCCACAAACACAGCCTAATAACAAATGGTTACAGGTCAGACATCCCAAGTTCCCTCAGCACAGGGAGACCGAATTAACCAAAACACAATTGAGGCGTGCACAGAGAAGATTTGCGGAACAGAGAAAACAAATTTTAGCACAAACACGAGGTATCAGAATTGGCCAGAACAAGTGGGTTCGGGCTGACAACAACAAAGGGGGCAAAACAGAACCTGGTGGTCGAAAAGAAGAAAAAGACAATCAGAGGCAGCCCGGAGAACATTTCATCCAATTTGGGACATTGCCAACTTAAACCCAGGTAAACATGGTCTTCATCCTCCCTCATGAATTTCAAGCAAAAGAAGACCAACCAAAGTATATTGAAGATGATATAGATGTTAAAGTAGATGGCCGATTAACCATTTGTTTATCTTCAAATGATAGTCGGCCAGAATTGTTGGTCAAACAACAATTAGGTATGACTTGCGATGGGATCTGTTTCCCAAAACCAGCAAGTAACATGACTAAACATCTTCGACCACTGTATATAAAAGCTAATTTCAACGGAAGACCAATTTCTAAAGTCCTAATTGATAATGGGGCTTCGGTCAATATTTTACCAACTTCCGTTTTCAAGAGATTAGGAAAAACAAAGGCCGATCTTCTACCGGCCGAAATTTCGTTTGCCAGTTTTACTGGCAGCCCAGTACAGCCATTAGGAATAATGCATGTAGAAATAACAGTTGGTAGTACATCTAGATTAACAGCATTCTTCGTAATGGACTCAGAGGCCAACTACAATGCTTTGCTAGGAAGAGATTGGATACATGCTAATATGTGTGTCCCCTCTTCTTTGCATCAAATGTTAATCATGTGGAAAGATTGTAAGGCCGAATTAATTGAAGCGGATAACAATCCTTTCCCGATTCCAACTAATGTTGTTGAGTCAAAATTATATAATTTTGGAGCTATGCCATTACAGTTTTCCGGTATAGACAAATATGGCTGACCAACCAAGGTCGCTACATCCTCTCTGGACGTAGACAGCCTAAATTAATTTTCCCAAAGTTATTCATGGATCAGACGACAAAAGAAAAATGTAAAGAAACTTTGGCTCGGATTACAGCATATTTGATCGAATCTGAAGCCACCAGAAATATGTCGGCTAGTCTAGCCGATTGCATCGATGAAAACATCGATGAAATTACATGGCAAGATTTGAATCTTGAGCCAAAAAGACTTAATGACGAAACGGCCGAAGTTAAAGATCCATTACAAGAAGTTTCTCTAGGAGGAAATAGGCCGATATATATTAATCAAATCCTACCAGAAAAAGATAAAATCCTATTGATTGACCTGTTAAGAGAGTATAGAGATTGCTTTGCTTGGGATTACGATGAAATGCCAGGCCTGGACCGATCTCTGGTTGAGCATAAACTACCAATTAAAAAGGGATTTAGGCCATATAAACAACCACCAAGAAGAATGGCCCCACAAATCCATTTAAAGGTCAAGGAAGAAATTGATAGGTTACTCAAGGCCAGATTTATACGGCCTGCCCAATATGCGGACTGGATATCCAATATAGTCCCAGTAATAAAGAAAAATGGGAAACTTAGGGTATGCATTGATTTTAGAGACCTTAATAAAGCCTCTCCCAAAGGCGAATACCCTATACCAGTGGTCGATATGCTGGTTGATTCGGTCACAGGATATCAAATGTTGTCCTTTATGGACGGCCATTCCGGCTATAACCAAATCTTTATAGCCGAAAAAGATATATCCAAGACCGCCTTTAGATGTCCAGGTAACATTGGTACTTTTGAATGGGTAGTCATGCCTTTTGGACTAATTAACGCTGGATCAACCTATCAAAAAGCAATGGACGTTATTTTCCATGAATTCATTGGAGAATTCATGGAGGTTTACGTGGATGATGTAGTGGTCAAATCGACCAATATTGAAACACATCTCTTACATCTAAAAAGATCTTTTGAAAAGATGAGAGAACATAAATTGAAGATGAATCCTTTAAAATGTGCATTCGGCGTATCGGCCGGTAATTTTTTAGGATTTCTAGTCCACCAAAAAGGTATTGAGGTCGATATCAATAAAACCAAGGCCATTCAAAATGCTAATGCTCCATCTAATAAGAAAGAGTTACAAAGATTCCTCGGCCAAATTAACTTATTGCGCCGTTTTATTTCTAATTGTGCAGGCAAAACCAGAGCATTCTCACCCTTGTTAAAGATTCGGTCAGAGGACGATTTCGTGTGGGAAAAGCATCACCAGGAAGCCTTCGAAAAGATAAAAGAATATCTATGCAAACCACCTGTCTTAATGCCGCCAATAAAAGGGAAACCGCTCAAATTATACATATCGGCCTCTGAAAGCTCATTGGGTGCTATGTTGGCCCAGGACAAAGAAAACGGCTACGAACAGGCCGTATTTTATTTAAGTAAATCTTTGAACAATTTAGAAATAAAGTACAATGCGGTCGAGAAGCTATGCTTTTCTTTATATTTTGCTTGTATTAAATTAAGGTATTATATGATTCCTTTTGAGGTCTATATTATCTCTCAAACCGATGTTATTAAATACATGCTTAATAGACCGATTGTGAGAGGAAGAATCGCCAAGTGGACTTTAGTGTTGATTGAATTCAGCCTAATATATGTCCCTCAGAAAGCGATAAAAGGCCAGGCATTGGCCGATTTTTTAGCAGATCATCCCAATATCGATCTTGAGCCTGAAATATTTCCATGTATTGAGATTGGTAATATTGGTTTGGCACCTTGGACCCTGACTTTTGATGGTTCAAGAACGGAGGAAAGTGCTGGAGCAGGAATTATTATCATTTCGCCTACGAAAAAGATAACTTGTTTTTCCCTTAAATTGGATTTCGAATGCTCAAATAATCAGGCCGAATATGAAGCATTAATTATAGGCCTCGAAATTTTACTTGATTTAGGGGTAGTGGCTGTAAAAATTAAGGGGGACTCCCAACTTGTTATTAAACAATTAACAGGGGAATATAAATGTTTAAGTGAGTCCCTAATTAAATATTATTACAAAGCCAAAGATTTAATTGACAGATTTATCGAGGTCGAAATGCAATTTATTCCAAGAAGTGAAAATAACGAGGCCAATGAAATGGCCCAAATAGCCTCAGGTTTCAAAATTCCATTAGGAATATTCAAAAAAGTGGTCACAATTGAAAAAAGAGTTGAATCTTCAGTTCTATTTTTAGTCGACCATGGAATAATGAATTTAGATATTACTCAAAATGATTGGAGATTTCCTATCATTGAGTATTTAAAAGATCCGACCAAAGAGACTGACATCAAAATTAAGAGGCTTTCGTTGAAATTTGTTTTGTTAAATGACGAATTGTATAAAAGGAGCCCGGACGGCCTATTACTACTCTGCATATCACAAGAAAAAGCGATGCAGGTTATGGCCGAAGTTCATGAAGGAATATGCGGCGCACACCAAGCCGGCATAAAAATGAGATGGCTTATAAGACGATACGGTTATTTTTGGCCGAATTCATTTAATGAATGTATAAAGTATGCTAAAGGGTGTCAAGCCTGTCAAAGGTATGGCCCAATTCAACATGTGCCTGCTGTTCCACTACATCCCATTGTAAAACCTTGGCCATTTAGAGGATGGACCATTGATATAATCGGTAAAATTTTCCCACTATCTTCTAAAAAACATGCATTCATTTTAGTTGCTACTGATTATTTTACAAAATGGGTTGAGGCTATTCCCCTAAAAACGGTCACACAGACCGAAATAATAAAATGTCTTAAAGAAAACATTATCCACAGATTTGGTCTTCCGCAAACAATTACGGCCGACCAAGGATCAGTTTTTACTGGTAGTGAAGTAATGGCTTTCGCAAAAGAATATGGTTTTGAAATAATTCATTCAACACCTTATTATGCTCAAGCCAATGGACAGGCCGAATCAACCAACAAAATTTTGAAACTCAATATTGAAAAAATGGTAGAAGATAACCCAAGGGTTTGGCATGAATTCTTGTCTGAAGCATTATGGGCATACAGGAATTCTAAAAGAGAAAGTACAGGAGTAACTCCTTTCGAGTTAACTTATGGTCATGATGCCGTTTTACCAATGGAAATAACAGTTCGGTCAATGAGAGTGGCGCAACAAAATTGTTTATCAAATCAAGATTATTCAGATGCCATGTTGACCGAACTTGAAGACCTTCATGAAATAAGGCTTATGGCACTTGATCATTTAAAAGCACAAAAAGATAAGATCGCTAGAACTTATAATAAGAAGGTTCGACCTAAGACGTTTGTTGAAAATGATTTAGTTTGGAAAGTTATTTTACCAGTCGGTACCAAGAGTAATGAATTTGGAAAATGGTCCCCAAATTGGGAAGGACCTTTTAAGATTTATAAAGTATTAAAAGGCGGAGCCTATCACTTGCAGGATATGGATTCAAACATTCATAATCGGCCAATTAATGGCCGTTATCATAAGAAGTATCATCCTACTATGTGGGAACAGTGCTACAAAGATATATGAACAATAGGCATATTAATAAAGAACGGCTAAGAGGCCGAAATAAAAAAAAAAAAAGAGAAGCATAATATAATAGCGAGTCACCTTTTGACCGCAAAAGATTAAAAATCAAAAGTAACTGAAATACAAGAAGGCCAAATGGCCGAAAATTGTTATCATAATCCAAGAGGCTCAACGGCCAGAGAAAATTGTTCAGAAAAATAAAACTAAGATGGGGGTACAATAGGCTCAATGGCCAAAGGATTGCTTTCTCTCTCAGCCACTTCAACGGCAACTTGGGATTGAGAAGCTTCAAGGCCGACCGATGGAGGATCTGCTGGTAAAGATACACTCAGAGAGAATTTCAAGGAGTCCGTTGCCTTTACCCAGTCAGCTATAGCAGAGGCCGATCTATCAGAAGCTAACTTCACTTGGATCCTTGTCTTTTCCATTTGAGCACTATGAGCTTTGAGTGATCTTGATAATTCCTCAGCAGTCCTGGCCGTATTGATCATATCTTCATTAGCCTTTGCTTTCACCTCTTCAGCCTTCTCAATCCCTCGCTGCAAGTCATAGAGCTCCCTCTTCAAATTCTCAATTCGGTCAGCTATAGCAGAAATAGTCCTCCCACTCTCTTGGATCATCAGCTGGAAGCTCTCCATATTCTTCAGATGAACCCTAGCCTCGGACTTCATATCTTCACCCCTTTGTAGGTTCTTTTCCCCTTCTTCGATCTCCTTGCAGGCCTGTTCGTAACTTACGAATATATTCGCAAGAGAAGACACAAAGGCCTGAAGGTTCGCACTTAGGCCTGGGGTAAGATCAGGAGAGGACAAGAGAACATCAGCAGAAGACTTTATTCGGTCAGACTCCTTGCAAGCATCAGAAAGAGCCATGGTCGAAACGGTCATCAGATAGCTCTTTGCTTCGGAAACATCAGTTTGATTCGGAGTTGGAGGCTTCACAGGCTCTGCAGATTCACCCAAAAAAGATCGCAGCCAAGCCAATGTGTCACTAGGGTCGACCAAGGTAGGCCGACTTTGACTAGGACCTGAAGGAGGTGTGTTCAGTGTGGCTGACGACCGAACTGGAGAAGGATAAATAGCAGGAAGA
Source organism: Hamamelis virginiana (assembly GCA_017140935.1). NCBI lineage: Eukaryota > Viridiplantae > Streptophyta > Magnoliopsida > Saxifragales > Hamamelidaceae > Hamamelis > Hamamelis virginiana. The sequence goes on from JAESVK010067976.1 coordinate 9,206, forward strand.
GGGGAGTCTATAGCAGCATGAGTTCCGGAATCGGCCTGAGATGACCGTTTGAGTAGTTGAGAAGAGGGTTCACTCGATGGCATACGAGTTGCATCCGTTTGGGACCCAGAAGGAGTAGGCTGACTCTGTTGGCCCAATGATTGAAAAAGGGAATCCAGGTCCTGTCGGCCTTTGGACTGCTTCGCCACCTTGGCCACCTTGGCCACTGGAGCTTTGACGGTGGCCTTGCTTGGTGCCTTCCTTTTAGGTTGGCGAGGAGGGGGAGGAGGATTAGCATCTACTGGGGCATCTTCTTCTTCTTCTGAGGAAAGAATTGGCTCCAAAGGTGCCAGTGGCCGATCTTGAACTTCAGCATATCGGCCAGCTGCAAAAAATACGAATTCAGGATCAGTCAGATCGAAAATATAACACACAAATAGTAGAAACTTACCCACTCTAAATCGAACATCAAGTGGCGTATACACGGAACGATCCTTCCACATTCGGACTTCTTGCCAATTTGCGAAGTGACCACTCCAAGTAACACCATCAGATGTTGATTCAGGTGGCCGAGTTATGGGATCAATAGGTACAAAATCGGCTATACTTAAAGAAGTAGAAGGCATATTCGGTCTATGGTTTTCCAAAAAGAATTAAAACGGTCATGAAAGGCGTCCCAGTTTATTTGTCTTTTAAACCGGTGTTTTTCAAAAAATAAATCTTTTTGTAAGTTTTTATTTCTTAAAATTACATCTTGCATTTCATCAAGAATTTGACTAAATCTAGATTGTACCCATTTGATCCCATAAAACTTTTCAAAGGCCAAGACCGATTGATAGTCTTCATACTGGTCTAGAGGAATACCTTTTTTCTTCTTTTGTTTCTTGTCTCCTGCAGACTGAAGAGAAGATGAATGGTCAGTGTTGCTAGATTCACTATCAGATGTACAGTTAAGAAGGAATCTATCAACAGACTCATTCGACCGGTACGGCCTCAGATACTCAGACCAAAAAAGATCAAAATCTGCAGTGGCATCTTCATTAATGGGAAATGGAGGGACTGATGCAGGCCGAATTAATGAATAAATTCGGTCCACCCCTTCCACATCAGCTTCCTTTACAAGTGCTGATCTCTCCAAGGAACCACAGTTGACCGAAAAGGTTATTGGGAAGGGAATGGATTGTATCAAGCCAAATTGGCGAGCTACATAGTGAGGGTTATAAGTTTCTACCCCATAGCGGTTATTAGCAGACTTCTCAATGATGACTCTGTGATGAATGTCCCTAGCGGTCAAAACACTACTCCAAAAATTTAGCAAGGGTACAGGCCGAAGTGAAAAATCAATGGCTTGGGTTACCCACAAAGGGAGAAATGAAGGGTTGTCATAGATGAAAAAACGAGATCGGTCTTTATCAAAGAAGAAAAATTTGAAACAAGAAGAAAAAGAAGGAAGTACACCAGTATGATGAATGAATTGATGACCAAGAGAGGGCACACTAGGCCGAAAAGAAAAGGTTGGACTTATTGAAGGAAAATAAGCATAAAGCCAAATCTGAAGCATCCATAAAGGGCCACCCTAGGTTTTAAAGTCAGAAGTCAAGAGATGATAGACCCCACGATACAGACTAGATAAAACGAGAGGGCCTAGAGAAACCTTATGACCATGGCTAAGAAAATAGGCCAATTTCAAATCGGCCTTTACCACTTGAAAGGCCGCAGTACAAAACAAATATTTACTTATCCAAAACAACAGGAAGGCAATATACTCGGTCTGAGATATATCACCCTTTTTTGGATTAAACTTGGAAATAAAATTTCTGTAAGATGAATGTTTTCGGTCAAAAATTGGGAAGGAACTATCATCCTCAGGGAAGGATGTACTGGCATTCACGTAACCCCATGAGGACGAAGACCGAATAGAGCGGCCAAGTCTAATAATGTTGGGGTCATCATGCCTTTATTAAAATGAAAACTGTTGGTTGAAACAGACCAAAAACAGAGGGCAGAAAGAAGAAGAGGTCGATTTAAAGTAATGGGAGACCTAGAAAAATATATAACCTCATACAAACCAGAGGTTTTCCATTCTTCGGCCTTGACCGCAGCAATGCGGTCGAACCACTCATTCCAACCAGGAACAGTGGTTGGCCAACACCTAAGGGTACTTTCTAGAGCAGAAAATATTCTTGAATCAGGATTTTCAAAAACAAAGGTTTCATCATGGTGTTTCGGAAAAATAGACTGAACAGAAGAAATAGCAGAAGAATCAATGAAACGAGGACCTAAAGTATAGGAATTATCTAAAGGAGATAATACCTGAGTCGCGATAACGCTAGGGGTAACCTCTTGAAATTGTTGAAGACGAGATTGGCCAGAAAACTCTTCGCCGCCGGTCGCCATTATAGAAAACTCGAGAAGTCTTGATAAAATAGGAATAATGGCGGAGAAGACCCAAAGTACCCCAAACAAATGGCAAAAAAGTAATGAAACTCGTAAAGGAGAAAGAAAGAACGGGATCTTTGCTAGAGAGGCGACGGTAAAAGCTCAAGGTTTGCCGTATGGAGTTCGTCGGAAAAACCAGAGAATAAGAAAACACTCAGAGCAGTTGGAGAGAAGAGTAAAGAATTAGAAAGGTCTAGAGGTTTTAAAAGAAACCTTTGAGAGATAATCATTAGAACCTATTTTTTCGCGCCCAAGAGACGTGAAAAGACTTGACTGATGATGTCACTTCTGGCAGAGCCGTACAACCAAACGGCAGAGCCGTATTAATTTATTGCAAGGCGGTTTCAAAACGACGGCTCATTTAATGCCACATATTCCATACGCCATAACTAGTCTGAAGTTTGGTATTGAGTTATCTAAACGGGTTTATTACGATAGGCCGAAAACATTTTGAATCGGTCAAAAATGATGTAAGACCGATTTTCATACACTGATATATTCCATAATTCATTTTAATTATGAAATATGGGGGGCAAATGTTACCACACTAAAAATTGGTCAATGATTGTGAAGGCCGAAAATCTCGAAGCAAGATTCTTAGAA
>JAESVK010067988.1:0-18141 GCA_017140935.1 Hamamelis virginiana
TGAAGTTAGGGAACTTATGGCTGAAGAGACACGCCTTTGCTTGTGTATGTCTGCTCCTCCTGTTGAATCAATGTTTGTTGTTTCTTCTTCACAGGCTTCATTATGCCCTACCTCTCCTGGTTCTGCTATCAAAGTCACGAGAAAAGCAAAACCTCGGGTTGCTTTTGATGAATGCTGTCACCATGTCACCAAAAGGGACATTGGAAGTATAATTGTCCTAAGCTTATTCCCCAACATTCTCCTACTTTGTCTTATCCTCGCCCACGGGTTGCTCTAGTTGCTCCACCTGCAAATACTATGCCCATTTCTCCAGTTTCATCTATGCTTGAGCAATTTCAGACTTGGCTAGGATCCCAATCTCAGTTTCAGACTTTTGCTTTATCCACCCTCCACTCAAGTTTGGGTAGTTCTCATTTCTCAGGTATCACTTCTACTATATGGATATTTGATTCTGGTTCTTCTCATCATATGACACCTCATCTCTTTATTCCCAGTAATTGTGTTTCTCCACGATCTTGAGTAGAACTCAACCCCAAAAGCTAGCTCAAGGGGTGATGGTGCCCTCATGCTTATATAAAACACATTACTTTCAAACATAGGCGATGTGGGACTTCGCTTCACACCCTCCCTCACGTGCAGCATGCTCACTCAGTAGCACCTGCCTCGTGCAGGCCAGGGACATGCATCCTACCCATCCCTTGGTATTTCGGCTTTGATACCATGTTACGTGGTCTTGGGTAGAACTCAACCCCAAAAGCTAGCTCAAGAGGTGAGGGTGCCCTCATGCTTACATGCAACACATTACTTTTTGATGCAGGGACCTAACCAATACTCCCAAAAGTCTTAGCTGATAGGAGCGTGAGATTATATCCCTTTATCCCATAGACCCTAGAGTTTTGGTCGAGACCTCTTGGGCCCCAAGCAAGGGCCTCTTACCCCCTGGGCCTACCCTACTCCAGTAAGGAAATGCTCCTGCATTATCTACCCATGCCGGTGACCAGCGAGGAAATGCTCCTGCATTATCTACCCACACTAGTGACCAGCAAGGAAATGCCCCTGCATTATCCACCCACGCCGGTGAGGAGACTTGAACACGAGACCTCCCGATGAGGAGTATTTAGTTTTAGCTAGTTTATAAATTCTAGGGATGTAAGCATATTCTTTCAAGCTTTAAATACTCCCTCCGTCACATAAAAATAGGCCTCTTCCAAAAAAACACGCATATTAAGAAAACTCATTAATGCATTGATTTGTGATCATTTTTACCTTTTATTTCCAAAACTATCCTTTTTCTACAATTGTATTTAGTGTCATGTTGAGGCTTTTTTGGAATAATAAAGGGTAATATGGGAAAGTTAAAAGAAATATAATTTGACTTTTCAAAATGGACTATCATTTTAGGACATCCAAAAAAGGAAAGAAGGCCTATCTTTGTAAGACGGAGGGAGTAAGAGATTAAAGTTTCGTTTTAGAATAGTTTTCATATAGTACAAAATTGTCATGCTTTATAGTGCAAAATTTTCCTGTAATTCTTTCTTTGATGCTTTATGTGATGACTCTTATTTATCTACTTTTGTTCTGGCTAAGTTTATTTGGAATGCAAAAGTTCCCCTTAAAGTTCAAGTTTTTGCTTGGTTTTTGGCACATAGAAGAATTGTTACTAATGACCTTCTTTAGAGGAGGATGCCTGGCTCGTTTCTTTCTCCCCAATGGTGTGTGATGTGCCGTGGTGGGGAAGAGAGCATTGATTTATATTTTCTTGCATTGTCGTGTTGCTAGGGAATTATGGTGTTATTTTTTTCAGATTGGTGAGGTTTCTTGGATGGCGCCTCAACATGCTTCCCTGTTGATGGAGATCGATTTTGAGATTCTTTGAGGATAAATCATTGTCTATTGATGGTTTGTGGGATAGAGTTGGTTTCTTGTGTTCTTTGTGGGTGTCGGTTACTAAAGATTTTAAGGGTGTTCCTTTGTTTTTGATTGGGGGAAATTGGGTTGCTATTTGTAAAAATTGAGCTTTTTCTTGGTTTGCTTTTGGTTTTTCTTCTTTATTTTCTTGCAAGTAGGACGTCTTGTCCTCTTTGCTGTTTTTAATAAAATTGCTGTTGCTTATCAAAAAGATAGTACAAAATGTTGGCTGTCAAGAAACATTTTCATAAAAGAAGATAGTCGAGGATGATGAGATGGTAATTTTGCTAGAAAAAAAGGGTGGAATTAGAATTGGATGCACCTTTTAGTAGACCCAATTGGGATACGGTGAAGAGTGTTGGCTGAGTGGTTTGGCTATGTGCAACAAAGGCCAATTACTGCACTAATAAGATTGGACTGAAATGGTGCGGGTTGAAGGCACTGAAAGTGATGTAATGGGAGTTGGAGTTACAGTTCTAGAGATTTACAGGTCTGCTGCTGCCTGTGAGTATAGCAGGTTTGATGATGAGCCTGCTGATCAGCGGATGGGCTGTTAATGTTTGGTCGGTTAATTCTTTGTTTGTTAGCTACTGTTATTTTTTGCTTTTTAAAGCTTGGTCACTTTTGTTTTCCTACAGAGTTTGTTACAACAAAAAGATTCCCTATAAATGGAGGGAAGTTAGCATTTTCTAGTCAGTTTTTAAATCTGATTTGAATTGTTTCACTTGAGAAAGAAAACCTTCTCTCTCTTTTCTGTAATTTTCTAGAAGTTTCTCAATAAAGAGCCAATTTTCTTTCATTTTCTTGCATTTTCTTGTTTACTAAACAATAAGAATGCATCATTTAGATTCAAAGCTTATGATATGAGCCTCTGTCTCCCACTGCTTGTTCTGTTTTCTCTCCTTTCTCTGTAATTTCTGAAAGTTCTAAATAAAAATACAATTTTCCTTCACTTTCTTGCATTTTCCTAGTTGCCAAATAATAGGAAATGCATCAGAAAGGACATAAGGAGGGCCTAAAAGGACATTGGTGAAGATTGTGAGAAATTGCGTAATGATCTATTAATTTAACATAAAGTATTCTCAAGTTAGATTTACATGCCATAACACTTTGATCCAGTATCCTTAGGATTTGTATGGCCTCTTTTGGAGCTTTATGCCTTGATTAGTTGGGATAAGGCCATTTGAATTTTAGCATGACATATCTCGTCATATTTTTCTTGCATTATTGTTTACAGTAAAATACAAGTAAATATCATATTACCTATGTATACATGCATTATTATTTCATTTTTAGTAATGAAAAATGTTTTGATTTCAGGTTCATCCTAGAGAGATGGAGAATCACCTTTTTGATACTCATATGAATACCTTAAAGTTCCCCATCAAATTAAAAACCTTTGTAGAGTTGACAATGGATGTTGCATCGGCATCCCCTCGACGCTATTTCTTTGAGGCAAGAATCCTGTATGTTTAATGCATATGATTTTTTGTGTGTGGAATGGTTCAAGCTAAGTGCAAGCTTATGTTATCTCTTATAGTTTTGCTTCTTTTGCTTTGCTCTTCATACCATTTGTTGTAAATCTAATCTATTTATCATATTATTGAGGTTAAGATGTATTGTTGTGTCCAAACTTTCCTCACAAGACGAATTGGGAAACAAAACAATAAAGACAATGGTGGGCTGGCACTTAAAACTTTTCAATTGAACATCTCACATATAAACATATGGTTAGAAATCCGACTAAGCTACAACTTGTTTGAATTTTAATAGTAATTTTTTTTTATATGCTCGGTGTTCTCATAAAACAAAAATTAGATTTTAGGGGCTGTTTGGGAATCCTTATATCTGGTTTATCTGGGTATGAGCTTGGCCCGGTCATTTAGGCCCAATGTTTGGTAAGTCTGCTCAAGGAAGATATCCGGTTTTTGCTTGTACAAATTTGGGTTGCTGGTTTTCAAAAAAACCAGATAGCTAATTATAAAACGTCAAAGGCCTTTATTTGCTCTCATCCTCGACTTCTTTCCCAAACTTGCAATTGTTTTCCCATAAGACCACTTCGATTCCATCGGCAACTATACCATCCCTAAACCCATCCATTCGATGGCCTCTACCTTGGTACCTTGGTATATTTGAAGGGCTTGAAGGCTCCAACAAAAAGAACCAGAATATAAACTTCCACTAAAGGGATAATTGAAGGGCTTGAAGGTGAACATTCAAATAGGTAAAAAAATTGAAAAAATTTGTTGATTTCGAACCCCAATTTGATGAGTTTTTTTCTCTTTAGGGCTTAATTTAATCAAACCCCAAATTACATTTTGGGGCTCAATTTTTTTTCTCTAAATATAGACTATTTTAAGGAACACATCTCAATTTTTGCTTTAGTTGATGCTCTATAAGGGTTTCTGATTTAATTTTTTCCCAATATCAATTTCTTTTTCTAAATTGAGTTCTGTAAGGGTTCCTTAAATGAACCCTTGTTCCCATTGAAGGGTTCCTTAAATGTAAGGATTCCTTAAAGTTCAGGTTTTTGCTTGGTCAGTGGCTCATAGAAGAATTATTACTAATGACCTTCTTCAGAAGAGGATGCTTGGTTTGTCCTTTTCTCCCCAATGGTGTGTGATGTGTTGTAGAGGGGAAGACAACATTGATCATCTTTTCTTGCATTGTCGGGTTGCTAAGGTGTTATGGTGTTATCTTTTTCAGTTAATTGAGGTTTCTTGGGTTGCGCCTCCTTATGCTTCGCAATTGATGGAGATTGATTTTAAGGTTTTTGGGTTGTCTAAAAGAGCGTCGATTCTAAGGAACTGCATTATCTTGGCGATTTTTTGGGTTATTTGGCCCGAGAGAAATCCTATAATCTTTTAGGATAAATCATTGACTATAGAGAGTTTGTGGGACAAAGTTTGTTTTTTTTTTTTTTCTTCTTTGCGAGTGTTGGTTACTAGAGAATTTAAGGGTGTTCCTTTGTTTGTGATTAGGGGTATTTAGGCTATTATTTGTAATTATTGAGTTCTTTTTTTCTTCTTGTTTAGCTTTTGGTTCTCTGTCTTTCTTCTTTTGTTAGTAGGACGCCTTGTGCTATTTCTTCCTTTGTTTAGTAAAATTGTTTATCAAAAAAAAGGAGGAACAATTCTCTCTGTTTGTGTATATATATATATATTTCAATTGCACTCCGAAACTTTTTATAATTTGAAATCTTCTGGTGCTTGTAAAAGAAGATTAATAAAGAAAAATATTCTTAAAAATAGGATGGCTCATTTAAAAAAAAAAAAAATTAAATAAATAAATTAAGAAACCGTTCAAACCGTTGAAACTGTGCAAAATGGTTTGGTCTGGTTTACCATCTATTACAAATTGATTTGGTTTGAATTTTAGTAACAGTTGAAATCGGTTTGGCTCATTTTTATGCCTTCCAAACCGGACCATTTACACTCCTAGCTTTTACATGCATTTTCTTGGGGTATCCACCCAACTCAAAGGGGTTATAAGTGTTATCATCCTCCTTCTCGAAAGTGATTTGTGTCTATAGATGTTAACTTCTTTGAATCCCTATTCTATTTTCCTTTCCTCACATTTCTTCTTTGAATCCCTATTCTATATTTTTTCCCTCACATTTCTTTAGGATAGAGCAATAGCAAAGAGAAGTCTCCCAAGCTACCCACTTTTGTCTTTCCTCGATGGCTTGAAAAGCAACAACATTTAGCGAAATATCCTCCTAAAGAGATGAAAGTTCGCTTAAGAAGGAATAAGGGCAAGACTATTTCTCCTACCGACTTCCAACTATTACCCTTCAACTTTGGTAATCCCATGTCTACTCCAGTTACTATTAATGACTCTAATGTTCATGCTGCACTTTGTAAAGGAGCTAGATCTTAAACTTAGCACCCTATTTCTAACTTTGTCTCCTATCATGGTCTTTGTTCTTATCGTGCCTTTGCATCCCAGTTATATTCTGTCTACTCCTAACATTTTATAGGATGCACTTAGTGATCCAAAATAGAAGGCAACTATATATGAAAAGATGAAAGAATAATATCTAATATTTAGTTGAGGTACCTATAGACACCAAAATTTCAGGGAGGTGTTGATCACTGTCTGATTGGTCAACGATCAAAAGCTTGACTGGTCAACAATTCAAACTCAAGATTGGAGGGTCCTACAAGCAAGGGTGACTCATCAAAGCTAATGTGGGCCCATGACAAGTGACATATGTCAACACATGGGAAGCCACATCATCACACAAAAAGATTAGTCTTCCACTTAATTTTAAATTAAATTAATTATCTTTAAATTAAATTAATTAGAAAATAACTATTTTCTAATTGGCCAAGATTCCTTGAAGATAAGCATCACCTCCTCTATAAATAGGAGGCCCTCATTCAAGGAGGGACTTAAAAAAACCAGTGTTAAGTGCTGCTAAACTCCAAACCTTCAAGCATTCATCATCATTGTAGGAAATTCATCAAACAAGAATCACAAGTGCCGAATCTTTCACTCCGTAGCCCGATTCAAGAACAAGCTATCATCACCCTTGAATCAAATCAAGCCAAAAAAACTTGTTTGATTCAAGATCAAGCTCTCATCGCCCTTGGATCAACATCAAGCCATCAATTGATTCAAGATCAAGCGGTCATCGCTTAGGATCAATATCAAGCCACCATTTGACTTAAGATTAAGCTTTTGTAGCCCTTGGATCTTCGAGCCATTTTTGAGGAGATCGAATCAGAGGATTAATTATTCTATTGTAAAGTATATATCTCAGGGAATTGTACCCATCATTTTTTACAAATCAATACAAATTATACTTGTTCATATTTTTCTTGTCTTTTAATTTTCAGGACACGAAATTTGTGCATACAATACCTATGGGGTAAGAAGATAGTTGGATGTAAATGGGTGTTCACGGTAAAATATAAGGCTGATGGGTTTATAAAGCGGTCTAAGGCGTGATTGGTAGCAAAAGTTTCACACAAACCTATGTCATTGACTATGAAGAGACATTTGCCCTTGTAGCAAAGATGATCTTAATTCAAGTGTTATTTTCTTTGGCTACTAATTTTGAATGCCCTTTCCACTAGGTTTTGAGTTTTTACAATTAATCAGGGTTCGAAGTATCGGACGATTCCGATATGCATCGTCCGAGTTAACCAGGTCTTGATAGTGTCCTGGACGAGAAATCGTCCTGAGTCAAACAAGTAGGCGAATTTGCATAAACATGTTCATCTCGGCCGAGATCTCGTCTGAGATGAGACGAGATGGTAGCAGGAACCTTTGCAGCCAAAAAAAAAAAAAAAAAAATGGAGAAGAAGAAGAAGCCGCTGCAGACCAGCATTTCTTTAGCTGTGAGCTAGAGGAACCCAGAAAAAAGAAAAAAAGAAAAAAAAAAAGGAAGAAGCAGCAGCCGTCGCCACTTGCCAGAGCAGAGCGCGCACACGGTTCTTCCCCTTTCTTCTTCTTCTTTTTCTCCGTACCTACGAAGAGATTAGGAGAAGGGCTTTCTTTTTTCTTTATTCTTTTTTTTGTTTGTTGAAAAGAGAATGGCTTTTTGTAGTACCTGCGAAGAGAAAGATCTAGAAGGGTTTTAAAATTAAATTAAAATTAATTTACAAATATACCCTCATTATCAATATCGTTAAAGAAACCAGAACATTTATTTTATTTAAATATCTTACTTATAAAAACTGCCAATAATATTACATTTTTCTATAAATTTATTAATAATTATACCCCTTATGTTAGGGACACTAACATAAGCATTTTGTACCACTATATTCAAAAGTTTTTTTAACATAACAAATAGGTAAAATAATTTAAAAATCTTAGGGACCTTGAGATCTAAAATTAAATACTCCTAAATCCCCAAGTTCCTAACATAAGCATTTTACACCACTAAATCTAAAGGTTTTTCTAACATAACAAAAAGACAAAAATTTAGAAATCTTAGGGACCTTATGGTATAAAATTGGATCTCATGGTAGCGCGCTAGCGCCTTTTTTATGTTTTTTTGTTGTATCATGCACTCTAAGGCATTTATTTTACTTGTTTGATGGTTCCAATTTGATTGCCTAATTTTTTCTGGTTTTTCTATGATTTTTTTCAAATTTTTTTAATATTGTTTCATGCCTAAAGTTGAGTCTCGCTCGATATGCGACGAGATGTCCACGACTGCGACGTCCGCACTGAGACGCGACGACATCCACGGCCGTGACTTTGAACCATGCAATTAATGGAAAGATGTGTAAGCTAAGGTAGGAGAGATTCATCTTAGCTATGTTGAGATATAAGTTTAAACAAAGCCAAGGAGATTATACCTTGTTTATCAAGCACTCATCTCAAGGGAGGATAATTGCACTTATTATACATGTTGATGATATTGTTTTTGACTGTCGATGATCATGAGAAGATACAGAAACTAAAATCCTATCTAGCCAGAGAATTTGAGATAAGGACTTGGGAAACCTGAAATACTTTGGTTATTGAGGTTGCGAGATTCTAGAAAGGTATATTTGTTTCCCAAAGAAAGTATATCGTAGATCTTCTAAAGGAAACAGGAGTTGTAAGCCCATTAAAACGCTACAGAGCAGAACTACAAGTTAGAAGAAAATGCTGAGGGGACCTTAGTTGACAAGGGCATATATCTGTGGTTAGTTGGCAAACTGATTTGATACTCACTCATCTGTATATTGCATGTCATGAATTTAGTAATTCAGTTTATGCATTTACTGTGAGAATCCCACATGAAGGCTATTTATCAAATTCTTTGATATTTAAGATCTGCCTTTGGAAAGGGATTATTATTCTCTAAGCATGATGACTTAAGGGTTAAATCATACATTGATGCTGATTGGGCTGTATCAATTATAGATCGTAAATATACTTCTGGCTACATCTTTTGTGGGAGGAAACCTTGTCACATGGTGTAGTAAAAAATAAGCAGTTGTGGCTAGATCAAGTGTTGAGGCTACGGAGTTTGTGAACTGCTTTGGCTAAAGGCCTTATTAAAAGAGCTTGGTTTGATTTGGATGATCCTATAAGGTTGTATTGTGACAATAAAGCTACTATTGGTATTGCTCACAATCCAGTGCAACATGACAGGACCAAGGATATTGAAGTTAATAGACACTTCATCAAGGAAAAATTAAATAGTGGTGTGATTTGCACTCCTTATGTTCAAAGAAGAGAATAGTTAGCTGATATCTTGACTAAAGGAGTTGCGAGTAGAGATTCCATAGTTTGTTAAGCAAGTTGGGCATGTTTGATATCTTCGCACTAGCTCGAAGGGAAGTGTTGGAAATTATATTTTATTTTCCTTAATTTTTTGTATTAAGCATAAGGGTATTTATGTGTTTCTACTAATCCTATTAAAAATGCTAATGCACAAGAGAAAGAAATTAATCTCTCTCTCTCTCAGTCCGTTTTCTCTTTTTGTTTCTCTTATTTCACTTCTCCCTCTTCTTATCTCCTATACAAATCAACTCTTGGTACATTCAAATTCCAAATCTAATTTGGAAACATTCTTTAACATAATACCTTATCCCATTCCTTGGTAGAACATGCATATTTAGTTGATCATGTGAAGTGAAGTCCCACATTGCCTAGGTATAAAAGTAATGTGCTATATATAAGTGTGAGGGCACCCTCACCTCTTGGGCTAGCTTTTGGGTTGAGTTCTACCCAAGACCGTGTAACAGATCCAACTCTTTTTGTCTTCATTAATATTGATTCTTTGAAAAACTGATCGTTACTTTGACAAGAATGAGTGATGATGCCAAAGACATCGTAGGATGGTGATACAGGCATCTACAAAGGTGGGGACGGGGGTGAGGTGGGGTTCAATTCTTCTCATTGGCCTGAAAAGTTAAGAATTAAAAATAAAAAGGGAAACAAAGTCATCTGAGTGAGTAGACTATAATTCTTTAATAGTGTATGCCCTTCATGCCTTGTTAGTTTCTATAGACCTGTACTTGTAGCCATGGATATGTAACAATGCAAATTTTGACAGTTCATAATAATTTTGCTGGTGATAGACATTTAGGCTAATGAATAACAGTTTCTCCAAATCTTTTAGATATATCATGGGTTCCATTCCTAGATATATTTGTGCTCCTTCATGCCATTTAAATTCTATAGTCAGTGCTTCTACTTGAGGGTGCACTTAAAGTGATCAGCCATACTGATAGAAATCATTTGTTCAGGTCATGAGTTTTTTTGCAACTGCTGAACATGAAAAGGAAAGGCTTCAATATTTTGCCTCACCTGAAGGAAGAGATGATTTATACCAATACAACCAAAAGGAACGAAGAACTGTCTTGGAGGTGAACCCAAGTGATTATATTGATACGTTTTCTGCTTTGTACATCATTTGATTGTTTTCTTTACATGCATTTGTTTTCTCCATGGTGATGGTAATATGTCTATTTCTTCTAATTCTCCATAATATCTATAGTTATATAGTATGTTGTTTTATCTGTCCTAACACTGAATGAGATGTGTAATATTATTTCAGGAAACACAGATAAAGAGAACTTATTCGAACATTGTGTAAGAGAAAAGGATTGAAAAGTATATGTCTTGTTTTTATATCTTGTTAATGCTATTTTCCGTGTTACTATAAATGCAGTACCCTAGCAATCTATGTTCCAAATCACAAAACTGTAACACATGATTTTATATGTTCCAAAAGGACCAAAACCTTAAATTTATGCAATCCATAATACTTCTTTCCTTCCCTTATTATTTTTTATGAGAGAGTATAAAAAACCATAGTTTTAAGTATCGCCCGATACGTATGGGATTTTAGAGGCTCCTGTACGCTTTACACCCCGATACTTTATGTGTGAAGCAATTCACGGCATATCGACCATACATTATGTAAAGGCCGTTACACCCTGATTCCCGTTACACCCACATGAATGATAGAAACCCATAGCTTTCTGATGCAAGCAGAGATTCCTAACAATCAGTACACTACTTTGCTTTTCTTTTAAATATAAATGATAAAGTCTCATGATTTTAGTCTCTCAAGTGTTGGGTTGAGAGAAAAAGAAAAAGAAATCGAAAGATAAAAAGGAGAGAAGAAGAAAAACCATGTTGTGAGTTCAAGTGAGAGGACTTACCTGTGCAGTCGTTGGTGAGGACTCCACCGCCGCTGCTGTTGCAGTCACGTAAGGGAAGCAATTGGTGGGCTCTTCCTTCTAGTCGGGTGTCGTTGTCTCCACTCCCTACCCACCCATATGTGCGTGTGTGTGTGTGTGTGTGTGTGTGTGTGTGAGGATAGATATAGCTCCTACTATTCAAGAACACTCGAGAGGCTCGAGACGTATGACTATATATATCTGTTGTCCTTTTTTATATAAGTTTCAATGGTTAATTTACTTGTGTAATTAAGTTAACTTCTAATTTAATATTACAAATTTTACTACTTTTATAATTTTTTTATAAAATTAAAATTGCTTATTTCGGTTTGCTTTTTTTAAATAGTTATAAATATTTCAAAGCAAATTACACTAAAATGCCAAAAATAAATTATAATTAAAAAAAATATGAGCCAAAAATTTAATTTTTAAAAGAGTAAATAAAATATTTAATAAAATTTTAAAAATTATAATACAATTCAAACAAATTTTTGGTTTTATTTTAAAAATTTTTAACTTGCAAGCTTGTAACTTATAACTTACACAATATATTGTAAAAATATATTACAAAAATATTTTTTAAAATAATTATAAATTACAGGTGTACATGAATTTTTAACACGTTTATTTATATCCAAAGAGTTCTAGTTCATTACTCAATTAATTTTAATTGAGTAACGAACTAATGATTTGTGAAAACTTGAAATAAATCCACTAGAACTCTTTGAAAACATTAATATACATTAGAATATGATAAAGATATGTGTATTACTGCTTTTGGGGGTTGGTGTGCAAAAATAAAAAAAATTCATTGTCCTGGTGCCCGATTCCCATTACGTATCACCCGATACACCCGATACTCATTACACCTTTACCGTTACCGTTATGGGTCCATTACTTGATACTTAAAACCCTGAGAATAATAGTTAAACCTGATGTTATTAAGAGCTTGTGGGAAAAGACAAAGAACATACCAGAATGACAGTCCCATGTATGTAGAAAATGCTTTGTGCTTTGATCTTATATGTTTAATTTCCATACAAACAAGTTTCCTATCGGTTCTTAAAATTTTGTTTATATATACATATAGATATAGATAGATTAGATAGATAGATAGATAGACACGTACATATGTATGTATTTAAGTGCATGCAAGAGCACATGTGCATTGTATAACACCTTATGCTACCTTTTATCCTAAGATGCCAGGAGTGCCGCTTGACCTCCCCACGTCTCATACTTAGGTACTTGTACCATTAGACCAAAACACCATTGGCAAAACTCGTGCATGTAAGATATAGCTTTTTGTTAATCCTGTTATCTAGGCTTTAAAGCAAGCCCTTCTTGTTACATTCCAACGGAATGATCCAATTGATCCTTAATATGTCAATTCTGTTCCTTTTACACGCACCTGGCGAGTGTACTCTTTTCTTAATAAATTGATTTTGTCTTTGTACTACAGGTATTAGATGATTTCCCTTCTGTGCAAATACCATTTGAATGGTTAGTGCAGCTGGTTCCTCCATTAAAAACTAGAGCTTTCTCCATTTCTTCTTCTCATTCAGCTCACCCCAATCAAGTGCACCTAACTGTGAATGTGGTGTCATGGACAACACCTTTTAAGAGGAAGCGAACAGGTCTCTGCTCAATGTGGCTGGCTGGACTTGATCCTCAACAGAGTATGTGTCTATAATAGCATAAATGGACTAAGAAAGCATATCTTATTCCATTAAAGCAATCCATATATATATAACTTTTGATATGCTAATGAATTAGTGTTCCTATCATGCCATTGAACAGGAGTCATTATTCCTGTGTGGTTTAATAAAGGTTCCCTTTCTCCCCCACCGCCATCTCTTCCTCTCATTCTTATTGGACCTGGAACTGGTTGTGCACCTTTTCGAGGATTTGTGGAGGAAAGAGCAATACAAAGTAGATTTGGTTCAACTGCTCCGGTTCTTTTCTTCTTTGGTTGCCGAAATGAAGAGAACGATTTTTTGTACCGTGATTTTTGGTTGTCTCTTTCACAAAATGGTGGGGTACTCTCAGAAGAGAAGGGCGGTGGCTTTTATGTTGCCTTCTCAAGAGATCAGCCACAGAAGGTTTATGTGCAGCATAAAATGCAGGAATATGGCCAAAGAGTTTTGACTTTGCTGAGTGAGGGAGCTGCTATCTACGTTGCAGGTTCTTCAACAAAAATGCCGTCAGATGTTTTGTCTACCTTCGAGGAAATTATATGTAAAGAAAGTGGGGTGTCAAAGGAATCTGCTGTGAGGTGGCTAAGGGCACTGGAAAGGGCCGGTAAGTACTATGTTGAAGCATGGTCTTGAGTTCTGCTTACTTTTTGCTATCATATGACAATTCTACTGCCAGAGGAAAGTTGAGATACCAGCTTCTCACTGAAGTCCAGGAGATTGGATTTGATCACAGAAACTTCAAGCAAGTTCATAGTACATTTAATTTAGTTGCTGATGATTGGGTTCTAGAGAAAGCATTTGTAACAATTATAGGTGCTGATGAATGGCATAAATTATACTTATAGCTCAGACTTTATATTTATATTTTTAGTTTTGCCATATTTATTTTAAAAAAAATAAAAAGAAATTGAAAAAAGGTGCCGCCAACGACAAAAGCTCGGTGTGTTTCAACAGAATGAAATCTTGGAAGAGGGTATTAATACCATTGAATCGGATTTGTACCTTGTGATATCAGTTTAAGCTACCTGTTCTGAATAGTGAGAAAGACTTTCATATCATACGACTATATAAAAGTTTATACACATTTTTTAAATACATTATTTTAATGAACTTCCCAAGACATTGCAACCATTCACCTACACCTCCTCATATCGCGAGTTTTATGCAGAGTCACAAATATTAATTGCAACTGTTTACTGGCACCTCTGCAATCACCAGCATTACTTGGCAGTTTAAACGGAATCACTTGCAACGGTACAATGATGAGTAAGGAGGGCACTGCCCCAATGTTTGCATCCTTCATGAGCACTTCCATACCTAAAAGGCATAACTCTTTTGATTGTATTGTGCTCGCTATTTCCATCTCCTCCTGTGTACTTTGATCATTTCAATGTCCCCGAATTGCTTGAAATTCAACCCGGGGTCAAATCAGTGCCTTTAGCATAATGGTTATCTTTCCCACCTATAAGTGGTAGGTACGGCGTTCGACTCCCGGTGGGGAGTTCATGAGGTAGGCTTAGGTTGTGTATGTGAGTTCCTGTACAAATGTTGTTCATGTATCCAAAATAAATAAATAAATAAAAACCGGGGTCAGAGCTTTCGATTCGAATCTGCTGCTAAGATTTCTTTATCAACCACAATAATTGAGATTTTCTCTTTAAGATCATTATGCTCTATCAGCTTTTTTTTTTTTTTTTTTTTAAATCATTAACAACAAAATAAGTAAGAGAAATTTCAAGAATCATTAAAAAGAGAGAGAAGCTGAAAGAACCTCTTGAATTGAAGATACTTTAGGAAAGTAGAGATTATTTTTTAAAAGCAAAAAAAAAAAAAAAAAAAAAGGTTTCTCGGGAAGTAATTGTGCTTGGACAATAGCCAAGGGTATGAAAGAACCTAATAGGAAACAAAATTGAACCCAGATCAAGTTTCACCATTTCTAATATTTTTTAAAAGAGAAAAAAAAAAAAAGTGCATCAACATCAAGAGGGACAAACTATAAGAAGCTCTTCAAGGGAAATATCAAGAATGCAGAGAGGGACAAAAGGGAAGCAAAGACTTACTTCCATATTATTATTTTTGTTATGATCCATTTCATTGAGAATTTCTAAATGCATGAAATTTGATAATATGTCTTCCTTACACTGCATATTACATGATAAAACACAAATCTATTTCATCAATACAATTTCTAACTTATTTATCTGTATGACCACCAGCAACTTAATCAAATTGTGTTTAATTTCCAACTATTTGAAGACAATGGTATATAATTATTTTGTGTACAGTTTTTTCTTTGAGTGTATAGTAACTATTGAGTCTTATGTTCTTGAAGTTAAAGTCATATCCACATTTGCATTTCTACTACTGTTAGGCCATAAATATAAAATTTATAATGATTGAGCCAACATAAAAATGTTAATTGACTTTTATTTGGATCAAAACATGGCCAAATCAAGGTGGGCTGGTTTGGATAAATTTGGATTAGTATCGGAGATGGTCCAGAATTCTAATCAAAGTTCAATTTTGACTTCATATAATGAGATTTGGAAGTTGGAAATCGTGGGGAGAGGATTTCTAATTTCATGTGCAGCTAATTAACAAATAACAGGTGTAATTTTTAAGGGAAGAGTTGCTTATTTTCATGGGATGCATGGCATGGAAATAGGTTACCATCAGAAGATTGGATAGCAAGTAATGTACAGTGGAGTTGGTTGCCAGACTTCATGGGACACATGTCTTCTATAAATACAGGAGGCTAGGCCAAAGAAAAAACAATCAACATCACCACATCAACTACTACTAGTTTATCAATTTATTTTTAGTTTCGTGTATTTTTCTATCATCTAGTTGTAACAGAACTTGTTTACTTCAAGGGTAATTTATTTCATCGAATAGCTTGCTTTAATTTCATAGCTTTGCTTACTTTCAATTCATAAACTAGATTGCTTTACTCTCATAATTTAGGCTGCTTTCAATTCATTCCAATTTATTTTATTCCGAATTCGCGGCACATTATTCTTGTTCTTATTTTATGAGTTAAAGTTCTATTGATTCAATTCATAGATAAGGAAGAACCCCGATAAAGGAAAGAACCCCAACCCTTTCACAAACTCATATTTATCATCAAATCAAAACTTTCAAGGTGGCTTGTTAATTGGTCGAAAAATCAATTTGATTGTTTTATTGGCTTTCTTCTAATTAATCGAGGCCCGGGATAAAAAGGATTGGCTTCGATTGAACCAATTTGATTTTGGCATGCCCGCACACCTCGCAAAAGCCAATTTGTGTGCAAACATATATATTTGGCACGCCCGGTGGGACCTTATTTTAACATGCAGACTCGTAGTAAAAACAAACAGATAGAAGGGACTTAGGAGAAGGGACTTGCGAGAAGGAACAGCTTTGTGTTAAGGATGCCACACCAGTGGAGGTTCCTTTTCGTGAAGGTGTTTTTCCTTTGCAAGAACACCCACCGTCCTCTTTTGTTTCACCAAGTGTTGTTGGTTTCCTTCAAGAAACGATTCAAAAGAATCAAGAATCAATGCAACGAAATCAAGAATTTTTGGGGAAAAATCGTTAAGCTATGTCATTGCACGAGGAATGGTTTGAGAGATTGGCTAAATAGATCGTTGAATTTGGTGCCAATCTTTCGAATGGTCTTGGCTCAATTAATAGAAACTTGGGAGATGTAAACCAAAATTTTGGTTTGTTAAGCCAAAGTATCGGTCGAGTATCAGAAAATCAATACTGATTTCAAGAAAGAGTGGGAGGAAAAATTAAAGTTACCTCGACTGAAATGTTGGGACAGTTCTTAGGTACTGTTAAAAAGCGCAGGACGTCTATGACACTTTGGCCCCAACCTACAATTTTAGTTGAAAATAGGCCCCAACCTCTTATTCTATCAGAGAATCGTCCTACAGTGATTTCGGCTGTAAAGGTAGCCGAAATCAAACAAAAGAGACCCTCGGGGGGCAGCAACAGTTTGATACACTCAGGAAGCAACCTCCTACACCGATACCTAATACAATGCCACCTTTAAATGGGGTCGGCATTTCCATTAGAAGAGCCGATGCCAATGATTCTGCCATTTAAGCTTAGGGGGCAACCTCCATTACCTCAAATGGGTGAGAACATTGTGCCAAAAGGGTATTAAGGTGTAATGGGTCAACCTTTAGGCATTGACAAAAAATATGGCTACTTTGGCCAAAATTATTGTCGATATGGCCAAAGTGATGGTCATTTTGGCTATTCATATAGCCAAAATATTATTTTGATGGACGATTTAATTATCAAAATAATGATCATTTTGCCTTACCCGAAGGAAGAGACGATTTATACCAATATAACCAAAAGAAACGAAGAACTGTTCTAGAGGTGAACTTAAGTGATTATGTTATACATTTTCTACTTTGCGCATCATCGTGTTATGATATTACCATGCATTCTTTTTCTCCATGAGAATGGTAATATTTCTATTCATTCTGATTCTCAACTATATCTATAATTATATACCATGCTTTTTAATCTTCCCCAACACCATGCATGAGATGTGTAACATTATTTCAGGAATCGCACAGATAAAGAGAAGTTATTCAAACATTGTACAAGAGAAAAAGGCTGAAGAGTATATGTCCTATTTTTATATCTTGTTAATACTATTTTCTGTGTTACCATAGAGTAACCTAGCAATCTATTTTCCAAATCACAAAACTGTAACACATGATTTTTATTCATTCCAGAACCTTAAATTTATGCAACTCATAATACTTCTATTTTTTTCCCTTATTATTTCTGATGAGAGAAAGAATAATAGTTAACCTGATGTTATTAAGATCTCTTGGGAGAAGGTGAAGAACATGCCACACAAACGTGCGTACGCGTACATATATATGTATTTAGATACCTATAAGAACATCTGTATATTATGTAGCACCCAATACTACCTTTCATCCTAAGATAACACAGTGTTGCTTGAAATCCCCACGTCTCATACTGAGGTCCTTATGCCATTAGACCAACAAACCATTGACAAAACTTATGCATTTTAAATATAGCTTTTTATTAATCCTGTTATCTAGGCTTTAAAGAGTTAAAAGTGGTTTATTACATTCCAACTGAATGATCCAACTGATCCTCACTATGTCAATTCCGTGTTCCTTTTACATGTACCTGGCGAGTGTACTCTTTTCTTAATGAATCGATTTTTATCTTGTATGTGCAAATACCATTTGAATGGCTAGTGGGTGGTTCCTCCATTAAAAATTAGAGCTTTCTCCATTTCTTTTTCTCATTCAGGTATATATATATATATATATATATATATATATATATACAGACATGATAATATAAGGCCGGCCTTACGCAAAGTTGCGTAAGGTCGGCTCCATATGGCTAATTTC
>JAESVK010067989.1:0-10020 GCA_017140935.1 Hamamelis virginiana
GTGAAGCTAAATAAAACTGATATGTTATCTCGGATGTCTATAAATTAATACGACTTGTTTTTGGAGCAAATAGTCCAATTGTAGCATGGATGCAATTGAGGGTGTTTGATGTGTACTGTGTAAGCAAAGAAAGTCTCTGCATTGGACTTTACAACTAACTTCTTGTACCCACCAGAACAACATATAAATTAACAAGCTAGTTATAAATAAATAAATTTTTAAAAAAAAAAAAAGGCAATTGGCATAATTTTTTCAAATAAAAATTGGTTCAATTTTTTTTATTATTTTTTTTAAAGGCACTTCATGATATATATAATATAACGCACTGCCACCATCTTCTTGATTGCTAGAAGATTAATTAAAAGGAGATAATGAATAGGGAAAAATTGAGGTTTCTCCACTTTAGATGGGTTGGAAGAGGTTGTGGACAGTAGGGGCTGTGATTATGGGGAAAGGGTAGTCTTAGTTATTGGTATCAGTTTTGGTGTTTAGATGTTCCTAATTGCTGGTATGGAAGAAGTGAAAAGGGTATGATTCTTATATATGCTATTTCATTCTTTTTCCAAAGTGTTTTGATCTCATATTAGTGTTTTCCAATAGAATTGGGGTTGCAGAATTAACAAATTCTAATTTAGAAATGAGGTTCCATTTCTGATAGGAGGAAAATCCGGCTGCCTAGTACATTGGGAGGCTGTGACTCGGCCTAAGAAATTGATGCGGCGGAAGTTATAAACAAGGGAATCGTCTACGCGAATCCTTGAACTCCTTGAAGAACACAAGGAAAAAGAGAAAACGATCTCAAGCAATCTTATAAAATATATTCAAAAGTTATCTAACCCTTAGGTCTACAGCCCTATTTATAACAAACTATTCCTTTTTGAAATAAGAAACATAAACATAAGGAAACTCTAATAATAAAGAAACTAATTAGAAACAACTTAGGAAACTAACTAGATAATAAGGAACTTCCAAAACAATCGAAATCGGACAGAATCTCGAAGCTGGATCGATCCAAGGTAGATCTGGATCGATCCAAACATAAAAACTCAGAATCACCGTTGAAGCTGGATCGATCCAACATAGACCTGGATCGATCTAAATTAAAAAAATCCCCAAGATAGAATGCATGTTATCGATGGATCAATCCAATCTAAGCCTGGATCGATCCAATCTAAGCCTGGATCGATCCAAGTGCAGAAACTCTTGTTCTCTCCTTTGCTTGCTTTTTGCCAATTTGTTCCATAAATCGATCCGCCATTTGATCTACATCAGTCTCCTCCACTTGAGAAAAACTCGACCTCGAGTTCAAGTTCGGATATAATGGCGCTTCCTCATGATATTCATACAAATCCGAAACATTGAAGGACTTTGAAATCTTCATATCCTCGGGCAAATCAATGACATAAGCATTGTCGTTCAGCTTCTTAAGAACCTTGTAAGGACCATATTTCTTTGGTTGAAGCTTAGCATATGTACCTACAGGAAATCTTTCACGGCGTAAGAACACCATAACCAAATCCCCTTCATTGAATATCTTCATTTTCCGATGCTTGTCAACACTAGCCTTTATCCTGGCATTGTTTTCCTCAAATTTCTTATTTACCTCCTCTTGTACTTCTTGAGCTTGTCTAACCATAACTTCAGCGGGTATGCTCACACCTGGACCCTTAGGTAGTTTCACCAAATCAACCGCATGCCTTGGTGGAGTCACATATACAAGAGAAAAAGACGATCTCCCAATAGAACTATGGACGGCACTGTTGTAAGCAAATTCACATTGTGGCAGAGCATGATCCCATTGCTTAGGCCTATCTCCACAAACACAACGAATTAAGTTTCCCAAAGTTCTATTAGTTACCTCCGTTTGTCCATCCGTTTGAGGGTGTGCCGTGGTGCTCCGATTGAGAGAAGTGTCGAACATCCTCCACAAAGTAATCCAAAAATGGCTTAGGAATTTGATGTCTCGATCGGAAGTGATAGACGTGGGTACTCCATGCAAACGAACTACTTCTCTAAAGAACAATTTGGCTATGTGAGAAGCATCCGAAGTCTTCCGGCATGGAATAAAATGGGCCATCTTGGAAAAATGATCCACTACCACGAAAACAGAATCTACCCCGCGTTGAGTACGAGGTAGCCCCAACACAAAATCCATAGAAAGATCCACCCAAATAGTGTCGGGTACGGGTAATGGCATGTAAAGACCTGTATTTTGCGACTGCCCCTTGGATGATTGGCAAATATAACACTTCCTCACAAAATTACCAACATCCTTCCTCAGCTGAGGCCAAAAGTAACGCTCTACTAATGTAGCGAAAGTCTTGTCCCTCCCTAGGTGACCACTTAATCCTCCACCATGTAGGTCTAGGATAAGCTTCTCACGCAATGAAGGTCGAGGGATACACAAGTTATTCCCTTTAAACAAAAACCCATCTTTTAGCAAATAGTCACTCACCGGTTGGTTGGCAACGCATTTAGCCCAAACTTCTTTGAAGTCCTCATCCTCTTCATAGAGCTCTTTCAAGAACTCAAAACCCACAATTTCTTGAGTCAAAGTAACAAGTAATCTCACACGCCGACTCAAGGCATTCTTTAGCAAGAAAGGTGCCCACCTCGTGTGCATTCCATCCAACTTCTTTTGGCTATTGACGAACTTCAAAGCTTGATGATCGGTGTAAAGGACAAACTCCCTTTGGATTAAGTAGTGCTCCCAATGCTTCAAGGCTCTAAATACTGCGTAGAACTCTTGATCATAGGTGCTCCACTTTTGACGGGATTCACTTAGTTTCTCACTAAAGAATGCCACCGGACGCTTCTCTTGCGACAAAACAGCCCCAATTCCTACTCCACTAGCATCACATTCTACTTCAAAAACCTTCTCAAAGCTCGGTAAGGCTAAAACAGGAGCTGTACACAATTTCTCTTTAATCATGATGAAGCTCTTTTCCGCTTCACCACCCCAGAAGAAACGACCTTTCTTCAAGCACTTCGTGATCGGTGCTACTATGGTGCTGAAATTTCTGATAAAACGGCGGTAGAAAGTGGCTAACCCATGGAAACTTCTCACTTCGGTGACGGTTTTGGGTGTAGACCATTCTCGAATTGCACGCACCTTCTCTTCATCAACATGAATGCCACTCGCACTCACCACATAACCCAAGAACAACAATTTGTCGGTCATAAAGCTGCACTTCTTGAGGTTAATGAACAATTGGCTGTCCTTTAAGGCAACCAAGACTTCCCGCAAATGCTCCATATATTCCTCTTTCGTCTTGGAAAAGATAAGAATGTCGTCAAAATAAACAACAACGAATTTACTAACGAAAGTTTTAAGTACCTGATTCATCACCCACATAAAAGTGCTTGGAGCATTGGATAATCAGAACGGCATGACCAACCATTCATACAACCCATCTTTGCTTTTGAAGGCGGTCTTCCACTCATCTCCAGATCGGACTCGAATTTGGTGGTAGCCACTGCGCAAATCAATCTTGGAGAACAACTTTGAGCCATCTAACATATCAAGCATATCATCCAAACGCGGAATAGGGAACCGGTACTTGATAGTTATTTTATTGATCGCGCGGCTGTCCACACACATACGCCAACTTCCATCTTTCTTAGGTGTTAGTAAGGCGGGGACTGCACACGGGCTCATGGATTCCCGTATGAAACCCTTTTGTAGTAGCTCCTCTATCTTCTCTTTCAAAATCTCACTCTCCTTGGGACTGCACACGGGCTCACGGATTCCCGTATGAAATCCGATAATGTGGCAAGTTAGGCAAACTTGCTCCAGGCATCAAATCGATGTGATGTTGTATATCCCGCATAGGAGGCAAGTGGTTGGGCAAGTCATCGACAGTGAGCTCTTTGAATTCTTCTAGCAACGGTCGCAGTTGGTTAGGAACCACTACTTCGATTGCCCCTTTGTCCTCTACCACAAGCGATTTCACCACCATAGCATATATTCCTTGGGCCTCTTTAGCATCAGATACGAACTCAGCTTCTGACCTGACCAATGTTAGAAAAGACCGACTTTCCACTCGAGAAGGTGGAGTTACATGTTGCTTTACAGGAGCCATAGCAATTTTATGAGAATCCCAAATAAAAACATAGGTATTATCCCTCCCCTTATATGTAACATCTACATCAAATTGCCAAGGTCTACCCAATAGTATATGACTAGCATCCATATCAATTACATCACAAGCAACAGTAGATTTATAGTATTTACCGATAGAAATAGGAACATGACAAATTTCAGTTACCTGTGCCGTAGGTCCCTTTTTGATCCATCCAATTGAGTAAGGACTTAGGTGTTGTTCTGTTGGTAGTTGTAGGTGATCAACTAGCCTCCTTGCCACAAAATTCTCGCAGCTACCAGTGTCGATAATCAAATCGCACACCCTTTTATTGATTGTGCAATGAGAACGAAAGATGTTGTGCCTTTGACTATTGTCCTCTTGTTTGGGTGCAAACAATACCCGCTGTACCACACAATTAACCCTCTCGCCTTCTTCTTCGGCGTATTCGGCTTCTTCATAATCTGCCTCGTCTTCGGGGTTTTCTTCCTCTTCACACGTTTCAGCATCCTCAATCAAGTTAATGGGTCTCCTTTCCGGGCATACGTTGGAGTGATGTCCCGGTTTCCCACACCTAAAACACTTACCAACCGATGGTCTAGCGTAGGGATTAGGGTTCTTTGATGTGCTACCCGTTGCAGCCGCGGTAGCTTTCGTAGACTCCACTTGTCCCTTCGCTGGATTGGAAGGTTGTGAGGCTTTTCCTTTATCGATTACCGGTGATGGTGTCTCCACGGTGTTCCTACGGTACCCCGAAAAAGGTTGGCGGCTCTTCTCCATAATTTCAGCCCGTAGAGCCATCCCTTGAGCTTCTTCAACTGTCCAAAATACTTGCATCCCGATTTTATCTCGGATTGATGGTTTGAGACCATGTAAATATCGGGAAACTTGTTGGTGGTCAGATTCATTCAAATTGTTACGGATAGTTAATCTCGAAAACTCATTGTTGTAATCGAAAACTGACCTTGTACCTTGAACGCAATTTTGATACAAGTGAAATAGGTACTGCTCATAATCAACGGGAAGAAATCGATCCCTCAACAAGGGCTTTATTCGACGCCACATTCGCACGGGACCCTTCCCTTGCCTACGCCTTGTCTTTTGTAATTGATCCCACCAAGTTGCGGCGCTTCCCTTTAGCTTGTAGGCCACAATACGCACCAACTTGTCTTCTTCAATACCCATTAAGTCAGCGAATCGCTCTACTTCGGAGAGCCAATCTAGAAATTCTTCGACTTGGAGATTCCCATTGAAGTTAGGAATGTCCGCTCTCATTCGATAATCTTCGAATTCCTGTTTTTGGCGTGCCGGTCGTGGCGCGTACTCTTCCTCCTCTTCGGATTCTCCTTCACTATCTGAATGATAGTAACCAGGACGCCTTGCGGCGTTTCGATTGATGGGCTGGCCTCCGGCAACTCCTTCGGCGCGTCTCCCCTCAACTTGCCTATGGTTGGTATCGACGTTCAACGCAGCTAGCATGTCGCGAATCTCTTTCAACGTTTGAGAGTGCTCCTGCGAAATACGTTGCTGTTCTGTCATAGCCGTGCATAGGTTTTCCACCCTTTGATCAACGTCAAGAGGGCGCCTAACTCCATCCCCATGATTTGCCATCGAGCTTGGCAAACCTCTCTCTGATACCAATTGATGCGGCGGAACTTATAAACAAGGGAATCGTCTACGCGAATCCTTGAACTCCTTGAAGAACACAAGGAAAAAGAGAAAACGATCTCAAGCAATCTTATAAAGTATATTCAAAAGTTATCTGACCCTTAGGTCTACAGCCCTATTTATAACAAACTACTCCTTTTTGAAATAAGAAACATAAACATAAGGAAACTCTAATAATAAAGAAACTAATTAGAAACAACTTAGGAAACTAACTAGATAATAAGGAACTTCCAAAACAGTCGAAATCGGACAGAATCTCGAAGCTGGATGGATCCAAGGTAGATCTGGATCGATCCAAACATAAAAACTCGGAATTACCGTTGAAGCTGGATCGATCCAACATAGACCTGGATTGATCTAAATTAATAAAATCCCCAAGACAGAATGCATGTTATCGATGGATCAATCCAATCTAAGCCTGGATCGATCCAAGTGTAGAAACTCTTGTTCTCTCCTTCTTTGCTTGCTTTTTGCCAATTTGTTCCATAAATCGATCCGCCATTTGATCTACATCAGAAACTTGAGGGAATAATGGGAATTAGCCCCATTAAGGCATTAATTACTTTCAATTTTCCAAAGGTTTGGTTTGCTTATCCTTGGTAATGAGATTAGCTGGTTTCTCAAGAGAATGTTTTGGGGCTGGATTTTGTCATGTAATGTGCATTTTTGCAATTCTGATAGTCTTTTTCCTTTTTTTCTCATTGCCTAACAAAAAACCCGACACCCCACAAAATTTCATTCCAAACACATCTCACCATCAGGAAATGTAAAAACCCTCCCATAACTAAGACGAAAGAAGTGTACTAATTACCAATTGAGCTAAAGCTCAAGAACAATAACATTTATCACATTTTTTAGAGAAAGAGAGCAAGATTTTAATTTTTGGATGAATTTTTGGCTTCACTCAACACCCAACCAAAGTTAAATCCGTTAATGTGGGCTAAGGTGATCTTCTTCTTCCTGAAACACATTGCCAGTGCACGTTTTGGCCAACAGCCCTTGAATCCCTTTACCAGCCACGTGTTGTTTATCCCACAGCCGACACATCAACAGTAAATCCAAAGGTATACTATTCAATCTTTGTTCTTGTGGTCTGAAAGGATTATGGTTGTTTCATACCTCTTTTTGGTATATGTGGACCAAAATGGACAACTTCTTTTCCATTATTTTGGTCTGAATGGATTATGGTCGTTTCATACTTCTTTTTGGTATTTGTGGACCAATAGACAACTTCTTTTCCATTATTGTTATTATTCTTATGAAGATACATTCAGGCACGCGTGAGATATCATCCTGTGGCCTCAAATATTAATAGTTAGTAGGAATTGAACTCAAGACCAAGAGACTTGGTTGCCGTCCGTGGCCTCAAATATTAGTAGTTAGTGGGAGTCAAACTCAGGACCAACGGACTTGGTACGCCTTTAATTCTACTTCCTCAACCACTAAACTACCCACCTTTAGATGAGTGGAGATCTTCACTCCCACTTTTTATGTACCTATTCATTTCTCATTTCACAAAAATTCACCTTAAAAATATAAATATAAATATTTATTAAAAATTGAGATTTTCAAGATGGACTTTAGTAAGGAAGGACAGAAAATGGTACATAAAAAGTGAAACAGAAGATATCCGATCCCCTTAAATTGGAATACTGTGTTACTGGGGAGTATATGATCCATTTTCCTAAGTTACAAAACAGACTAACAGACCATCCTTTTATTTATTTATTTATTTTGGGAGTATATATGTAAGCTCTCCCGCTCCCCAAACCACTCAAAACTTCAAAGTTGTAAACTCGGCGAGTTGACTTAGTGAATCAAGTACTCCATCACAGCTATGGCTATCTACTCCCCACTGAGTTTTCCTCTCCTCTCGTCACCTCTTCTGATCCTCCTACCCTTATTATCATCTGGCTCTCACACAATCAACGGCCATCATTTCTCAATCAGAGAAGCCAGCGTGGATGAACTCCAAGTAGCCTTCAAGCAAAACAAACTCACCTCGAGGCAACTCGTTCATTTCTACCTGGGTGAAATCCGCAGACTCAACCCGGTTCTTCGTGGGGTCATAGAGGTGAACCCTGACGCGCTCTACTGGGCGAATGTGGCTGACAAAGAGCGCGAGGCCAAGGCACCTGGATCTCTGTCTGTGTTACATGGTATTCCTATTCTGGTAAAGGATAACATTGCAACCAAGGATAAGCTGAACTCCACGGCTGGCTAGTTGGCGCTGCTTGGATCGGTCGTGCCTCGGGATGCGGGCGTGGTGATGAAGTTGAGGAGAGCTGGGGCTATCATATTGGGAAAAGCTAGCTTGAGCGAGTGGGCTCATTTCCGTTTTAGTGGTGCACCCAGTGGGTGGTGTGCTAGAAGTGGCCAAGGTCTGGTAAGTTAACGACAATTAGTCCTTGTCAAATCCTCAAAATGCTTGTGTTTTTTATGATATAAAAGTAGAGCTAAGATAGTGTGTGGTATAGGGTACATCTCGCAAAATTGCGTTGAGTGATTTTCACATAGGTTACTGTTATTTTTCTTCTAATTAGATTTTTTAGAAATTGACCGTTGGATTACTGTTATTTTTTTTCAAAAAACTGTAAAGCAAGTAATTTTACAGATCACTTTACGCAAATGCACTTTATACTAGTATCTCTGCAACCGACCAATTTGTTCATAGCGTTAGGCTTATAATAAAAACATTAATAGTGACTCTGATTATTTTAGCATTTAATTTTAGTTAGATTTTTTATTTAATAAAATTTTATGGAATACTTGAAAATTAACCACCACACATGGATCGAGTACAAGGTTTTGCATAATAATTGTAAGCTGTGAATCTGTGATGGTGTGCAGAATCCTTATAATAAAAGCATTTATTCTATATTCTATAAAATTTGGTGGAGGGCTAAACACAACCACACATGGATTGAATATGCAAAGTTCTGCATAATAATAGTAAGAAACAAATTGTCATGTTCTGTGATGGGTGTGCAGAATCCTTATAATCAATCGGCAGGAACTTGTGGGTCAAGTAGTGGATCAGCAATATCCGTAGCAGCAAATATGGCAGCAGTGTCTCTGGGTACTGAGACTGATGGCTCCATCTTATGTCCATCCAGTTTTAACTCAGTAGTAGGCATTAAACCAACTGTTGGTCTCACCAGCCGAGCAGGGGTCATCCCAATATCCCCAAGACAGGACACTATTGGGTAGGTGACATAAATTTTTCCTAGCTATATGATGATACAAGATTTTCCATATTGATGGTCGATTTGATTGCCCAAAAAATTTCAAGAAATTGAGAAAAGCCACCATGCATGAATTATCTTTGAAACTTTTGTGTTTGTTCTGTTTTTATCACTGGCCTCACAATATATTGGATGAAACAGGCCCATCTGCCGGACAGTAACGGATGCTGTTTATGTATTGGATGCCATTGTGGGTTTTGATTGCAACGATGCTGAGGCAACAAGAGAAGCTTCAGAATACATTCCATTTGGTGGCTATAAGCAATTTCTCAAGGCTAATGGGCTCAAAGGGAAGAGATTGGGGATAGTAAGGGAGCCTTTCTTCACTTCCATTGATGATCCTGTACAAACACAAGCTTTTGATCACCATCTCCGCACGCTAAGGTACTAAAATTACCAACAAGATTGCATCAGACTGAGTTAAGCTCAATTTAACATTATTAACTAATTTTTTTTTGGCAAATTAGGCAAGGAGGTGCAATTATAGTAGACCATCTGCAAATATCCAACATCAATGATATTTTCTCTTCTAGCAGTGAACGAGAAGCATTGCAGATCGAGTTCAAAATATCCTTGAATGCATACCTTAAAGAGCTTGTGGCTTCCCCTGTGCGATCCTTAGCAGATGTAATAGCCTTCAATGAGAAATTCTCTAAATTGGTAAGTATATATATATCAGCATAGCCTTCAATGTAAGCATTGCAGATTAAATCTAATGTTGAAAGATGACTAATTCACTTGGATGGTTGAGCAGGAAATGATCGAGGAATATGGACAAGATATTATGCTAAAGGCCCAAGCCACAAACGGAATTGGAGATACAGAGAAGAAAGCCTTATTAAATTTAGCAAGACTGTCGAAACAAGGATTTGAGAAGTTGATGGGGGAGAATGAACTAGATGCATTGGTAACTCCTGGTCCATATATTGATCGTGTTCTTGCAATTGGGGGGTTCCCAGGAATTAGTGTCCCTGCTGGATATGATAGCAATGGAGTGCCATTTGGCATTTGTTTTGGAGGATTGA
>JAESVK010067990.1:0-21754 GCA_017140935.1 Hamamelis virginiana
GGGAAGAAAAATTGGGAAGTCACTACGGTGACCGTCCTAGCTAGGACGGCCAACCGTCCAGCCCAGGACGGCCAGCCGTCCAGGCTAGGATGGTCACCAGCATATTCGAACCCATTTTGTATTTTTGGCATGTTTGAAACTTTCCCACTTGTTTTGGCCGATTTGGTTTGTTTTTTTGGAATAAATTCGAAGGGTTTTCAGCTGGCAAACCCTAGCATGATCAATTCTAAACCCTAGGATCATTTTTAGGGAATTGAATCCTAACCATTCAAGGATTTGAACCCTAGCTCTATATATACTACACTATGGAGTTAGAGAGAGGGTGGAGGAGAATTTTAGGGTTTTTGGGAGAGGAGGCTACAGATTTTTTGGGCTCTTCATTCTTACACCATTGAAGGGGTAAGAACTCAAGGCTAGGAGCTTGAAGGAGGCTAGCCAAGAAGGAGATCGAAGGGTAAATCCTTAACCTTGACTCTCATTTTTCATGATTTCTTACATAGGTTTATGAGGCTACGGTGTAAGTCCTTTTGATTTTCATATAAGATGGATTCTCTCTTCCTTTTCTTTCTACTATGAGTATGTTTAACATGATAGGGTTAGTTTTATTCTTTATTTCATGTCATATGTATGATTAGGGTTAGTCTTGGTGTTATTTTATGTAAGCATGTATGATTAGGGTTAGTTTCATTATGAGTACATGTTAGTAAGCATATTAGGGTGTCTTTTATTGTGATTAAATGCATGTTAGGATTAGTTTTTGTTATGATTTTATGTGTAGATGCATGATTAAAATTAGTTTTATTGTTGTTTATGTGTAGATGCATGATTAGAACTAGCTTTGTTATTATTTTATGTTAGAATACATGTTTAGGGTTGTTTAGTTTAGTTATTATTTTATGTTAGAATGCATGTTTAGGGTTGTTTAGTTTAGTCATTATTTTATGTGAATATGCATATTAGGGTTAATATGTATGATTAGGTTAGCATTGTTGTGATTTATGTTAGTATGCATGTTTAGGATTAGTTAGTTTTGTCGTGATTTTATGTATGCATGCATGAGTAGGGTTAGATTTAAGGTTATTTTGTGTACAAGCATGTTAAAATAAATATTGGTGTATTCATATTGTTATTTGAATCTCTCGATGTTTAATTGATGATTTTAATGATAACATGAGTATATTAGTATGTTATTTCGACATGTGATGAGTCTTGAGTCTTTTTGTTTATGTTTTATATGATTATTTAAACACTTGCCATGGATTTGATCATTTGAATATGAAAAATATGTACGAGGGAGCGTGCAAAGGTGAGATCCTTCCCTTGTGATTTTTTTTTATGATTATTTGAAGCACTCGGCTTGGATTTATTGGTTTGAATATAGAAAATGTGTACGAGGGTGCGTGCAAAGGTGAGATCCTTCCCTTGTGTTTAAATTAATTATGTAAGCATATTTTTGTGTAGTTTTTGATATGTTTTGCATGGTAATTTAATCAAGCATGATAGATTGTATGCTAGGGTATTTATTCATTATTAACCATGGATTAAGAATGATTTTTAGGCCATTAAAAGTGTATATTCAAATCTGTCCAGATTTGGATATATACTTTAAAATGGTTTAATTATCATTTTTAAGCCATGTTTTGCATGATTTTTTGTAGTTTATTTTGTATACTCATATAGAAAGCATGCTAGGACATTTTCACATTTTTTATTCTTTATTTTCATGATTTTTAGAGTGGTTAAAGGTTAATGCTCAAATATGTCCGGATTTGTTTATGCCTTTAAATCACTTCTAAAAATTATTTTAAGGCCAAATCCAACTTAGAAATATGCTTAGGCTCACATAGATTAATTAGTGTGCATTTAGGGGCATTTTCATGCATTTTTAGAATTAATTACATGCTTATTTGTTTAAATTTCAGCATGCATTGCATTAGTATTTTTAGGTTTTTAGATTAACTTTAGGGCTAGTTAGAGACCCTAGGATTAGGAAGGTTACTTGACCTTCCCTAGGAATTTCCTTTGTTGTAAAAGTCATACTCAGATTTGAGTATTTTAATCGATTTGATTGTCTATCTTCGAGAGATTTTCCAAAAATGATTTTTGATATAATAAACATGATTTTATGAGATATTTGATTATTAAATGATTTTCAAAAAGATTTGAAATGTTTTAAAGATTTTTATCTGTGAATGAGATTCCTACCCATATGATTTGTTTTCTTAAAAATCTTTGAAAAAGATTTTTAATTGGAATTGAATTCTAAAGATAAGAATTATTTGGAATATTTGGATTTTATGGACGTCTTTTAATTTGAAATGATTTCAAATAAATGATTTTGAAAGAATAAAAACTCTCGAAGTTAGAGTCTTGAATTAGGTTGAATACCTTTGATGATGTGATCGATTACAATAGGAGAGTCCTAGGGTAGTCGAACTACGTGGACTTTGATACTTGCTAGGTGATACTAGTAAGTTACGTAGGCGCTAATAGGGCTCAAGTCCGCCCTAGGATGCCCATAGGGTATTCTAGGTTCTTAGGGTTTGTTTGTATTTTTTTATTATTATTAATATAACTAATATAGATAATGCATTTATATCACTATTTTTTGGTTGATTAGATTATTTAGGATTTTTTTGCATTGAGAAATTTAAATAGCCCAAATAAATTAGAAGTCCTTTAATTAGGGCGAGGTGGGTGCCTACAAGTGAAAGCTTGGAACCTTCCAACGTCGTAACCTAGCCCCCGGATCCAACTCTGGTTTGTAGACAGTCTTTTCATTGAAAATGGAGTTTGTTTTGTTTTGATTTAAAAAATGAAATATTTTTCATGGTTTCCTTTTTCCTTAAAAATAAGGTGGCGACTCCTTTGTTTGTTTTCTAAACCCCCTAATCACATCGTCCGGTGATGATGTGGACTCACACCACCTAAGCCCCGCCACGAGGCTGGTCCACACATTCCTCTTCATCAACATTCTCAAACAAGGGATTAGTACGAGCTCACACCTTGTCCTCCTCTTCTTTCTGATGAACTAACTCTTGGACTACTTTTAAGAGTGCCTCGATCTTCTCATCAGTCGTCTTTCCTTTAGTTCCAATGGCGGTAGGGGTATGATCTTCGTTACTAGACATCTTTGAATCGACAGGTAAACCCTTAAACAACCGACCGCTAGAATCACGACGCCACGCCAAAATGCTGGAAAAGGGAAAATGTTTGAATCAACTAAGAGCTTCTAGTGTGAAAATGGACAAAAAAGGACAATCTCATATGCTCATAAAAGTTTAAGCCTAGAGCCTACACATCAATCTCATTCTCTCACATTCTATCTTTATGAAAATGGGCCTAAGGCCCAAGTACGAATCTCTTTTTCACAGCTCACATCTCAATCTTACGAAAAAGGCCTAAGGCCTAAGTACGAATCTCATTCTCACAGCTCATAGCTCAATCTTATGAAAATAGGCCTAAAGCCTAAGTACGAATCTCATTCTCACAGCCCATATCTTAATCTTACCACCGGCTTATATCTTCTATCCAATTGACATGGGCCTAAAGCCCAAATCTCAAACTCACAGCAAATCTAGACATTTTATCCAAAGGACATGGGCCTAAAGCCCACGTCTCACATCTCTTCATAAGTCTTACTGACGGATACAACTATTTGGGCAGCATAACACTACCACAGGCCTAAGCTCATGAATTTATAGGGTACTAGTCTTTATTAGGTACATTGACTCTTTGAAGATACATCCCTTAAGAGTTTAGGGCATTTCATAAAGGTCTAGTCCTACAGATCCAGGTCCTAATGGTTCTACACACTTCACAATCAAGGCTCAGGCAAAACCGGGGGGAAAATCCGGCAGCATAACATTACAATAGTGTGTGATCAGGCGATATAGGGTATGTGTCCTAAAGACAGTCTATATGGACTAATGCAAAGGGTAGGCTGAATGTCCCTTACTCGCTCGGTCCAATCGATATACGTAACCACATGTGACATCAGGAATGTCGCGTGGGTCCAACAGTACTTGATTGGTCCGTTTGATATACCCGAGGGTACTTGGCAAGAAGGGTGATGGCTTTCGCATACATGGAACCCAACAATCAAAGAGACTGGGCCTAGGGCTAGGCTCATCGTTGGCTTTAGCATACAACGTCCTAAATATGCAAAGTCAATGCGCACACAATGCAGAATTCAAGTCACACAGTCATGCAAATGCCAGTGGTTGATTTTATTAATTAAGAAATTGAAAAGCCCAAAAGTAATTAATTGGAGTTTAGCCCTCGACATCCCCAGTGGAGTCGCCAATCTGTGAACCAGCCAACTTGATCAGGAGGTCTCTCGTTCACTTTGGGGGGTTTCTTGAGTGGATTGTGGATGATGTTTATCCGTCTCGATTTATCCTTCTCTATTATCCTTCTATATTATCCACGTTTATCCTTCTCTATTATCCACTTAAGATTGGGTTTTTGAAAAAGGATAAGAGTTTATAAAACACTAGGAGTCGCCACCTTATTTTTAGGGAACAAGGAAACCACAAAAAGAGTTTTATTTTTAATAAAACACTGATCCCATATTTTGGAAAAGCATGGTCTTTGAATCAAAGTTGGATTCGGGGGCTAGGTCACGAAGTGGGAAGGTTCCAAGGAACTCTTTGTAGGCACCCACCTCGTCCTAATTAAAGGTCTCCTAATTAAGTTTGGGCTTTATCAAAATCTTTTCAAAACAATACTATTTATCTAATCAACCACAAAATATGAATAATAATATATAATAATAATAATATTTAATACAAAAGTATACACAATCCTAAGGATCCTAGGAGACTAGAAGTCAACCTAAGATTGGACTTGCATCCTTTTGATTGCCTACGTACCTTATCAATTGCTTGACAAAGATCAAAGTCCACGTAGTTCAATTACCCTAGGATTCTCCTATTGTAATGAACTACACTATCATTAGAATTCTATCTTATTCAAGACTCTATCTTCGAGAGTTTTTATTAGTTTGAAATTCTTTTTAGAAAATAATTCATCAATTAGTATATTCCCAATGAACTTAGAATTCCTTTTGAAACACAATTCTTATCAAATCATAATTCTTTTAAAAGTGGGAATTCTATCCCAAATGAAATCCTTTCAAAGGGTGGAATTTCATTCCAAATCAAACTCGGAGTTCCAATTTCATTGGAATTCAATTAATTGTGGATTAATTTTGATAAAATATCAATTTTGGAAATTATCTCAAAGATAGGATCCTAAATTCACTAGAATCCTAAATCTAGTGTAATTCTTACAACAAAGAAGAATCCTAAGTGGGATCAAATGATCCCCCTAATCCTAGGGTTTCTAGCTAATCCTAAGTTAATTTAAACACCTAAAACACTAAACAATGCATGCTGGAATTTCTGGAAAATACACAAAAATGCAATAAACAAATGCAAACAATGCATGAAAAATGTCCTAAATGCAATCTAAATTGTCTATGTGAACCTAGGCATGTTTCTAAGTTAATTTGGGCCTAAAAAATGAGTTTTAATACACTTTAAAGCCACTTTAAATCCATGGACAGATTTGAAAGTAGTCTTGAAGTGTACTTAAAACCCTATAATAATGAATAAAAATGGTGAAAAAAAATGCATTAAATGCAACCTAATATGCATACTAAAACTATCATCAAGACATAGCATCATAATCATACTTTTCATAATTCATTTAATCACAAGGGAAGGGACTCACCTTTGCATGCTCCCTCGAACACATTTTGTATATCAATGAAACATTCCAAGTGATAAAAAAAATAAACTATGATGAGAATAATGCTAATACTAAACTTGAATAGATTAACAACCTAATATAAAGGACTTAAACATGCATTCCTATACATTGAAAATCCTATCATGCATACTAAAAGAGATTCTAAATATGAACACCTAATCCTAAACACTCAATCCTAATATGGTATGATAATAGAAGAGAAGAAATATGCATAAATTCCATGTATTATTAAACTAATCCCTATCATGCATACTAATTAATAAACCTATCATGCATACTAACAATGAACTAAATCCTATGCATGCATACTAATAATGAACTAAATCCTATGCATATTTAAAGAAATAAAAAAAAACTAATATAGCATAATCATAGAAGAAGAAGAAGAAGAAAAAGAAGAAGAAGAAGAATGCAAAACTTTAAATAAACTACAAACTCTACTAACCTCTTTGCTTCCTTCCCTCTTGCTCCAAGCCTTCTCCTCAAGCTCCAAGGACTCCAAGGACCTCAAGGACTTTAAAACTTAAGCTAGAGTGCTATGGGGGAAGCTTGTGCAATTGCTCAAGCCTCTACTCTCCAAGCTAGCTCTCTAAAGCTTATTCTGTGTGTTAAAACTGATTTCAGAGCCCTCTATTTATAGGGAGGCCTGAGTTTGATCAATGGCTGAGTTTAAATCTCTTAGGAATGATCCAATGGCTCAAAACCAATCTTCCAAGGTGTTTGAACTCATCCCAAAGTCCCCATGGCCGAACTGGACACATGGCAGGGCTTGGAAGAGTCCCGAGCAGAAAAAAGACAGAAGAATAGCAGTTATTGGGCAAAGTGGTCGTTGACCATCCACCCTAGGACGGTTGGCCATCCCTAGGTGGACGGTCATCGATCCTTGATCCAAATTTGCCCTATGTGGGTCTGTCTCAGCCCGTTTCGACCCGGTTTCGGCTTTTTTCGGCTTTTCGGACCCATTTTAAGTCCAAATTTGACGATTCAAGCGCCGAAAAGATCGTGATTCGATTCTCCATGTTTTAAGAAGTGTTTGGAGTGAAAATGCATTGACCAAGGTCAAATTTTTAGGGAAAAGTCGACCGATTAGCTGTTTAGGGCCTACCGGGCCCAAATTAGGGTTTTGAAATTTGCTAACCGATTGCTTTCAAAATCATTTCTTCTTCTCGAAACAAGTTTTAAAATGTTTTAGGAAAGTGTTTTGAAGTCTTTGAAGGTTTTGATTTGACAAAAATATCGAATCCCGGTCGCTTCCGGTCGAAACCCTAATCTGGGCTTAAAAGGGCCTTTTGAGCCTTAAGAGCCAATCATGAGCCAGAAAGCTCCACAGACCTTGTCACTGATCAACTTAGCTACCAAACACACTTTACATATCCATGCCAAAACCTTGAGACCATCTGGGACAAGATCGACATTCATTTAGGGCTTTTGTGATTCAAAAGGTAGTACTGCCCTTCAAGTCACAAAAGGCCTTACTCCCTATCAAGCCTGGCTCAGAATGCCATGAAATTTTACAGGGATGTTCCTAGGCTTTCTAAAAACCTAATGCAAAAAGAATCGACTCAATCTGACCTAAAAACCTACATGTGATAATGACTTCTAACTAACTACCCATAAAGGGTAAAACTGGGAACTTAGGGTTTTGACACCCTATTTCATCTCTAAACATAGGCAACCATTCATGACCATACTCATGGTCAAAAATGGATGTCTACACCTTATTATTATTGGCATTAGCATCTGCCATGGTGATAATGTACACACGTAATGACTCTTGAGAATGTCTTAGAGAAGCTCTAGCAGCTCTCAAAGTATTCTCTAGTTCATGGTCAAAGGGTTGCAACTATAAGGATAAAGACCTCCTACTGTGCATGCACTATTCTAACCACAACACAGCCAGATGTATGCAGATGAATGAATGAAAAAGAAAAATATGAATAAGAAATACAAAGATGAAGATAACTCCCCTCGATGCCATTTGATAATCTTTTCGCGGTCCTTTTCAAATCTTTGACACCTAATTATAGCGTTTTTAGAAAATTGCCTTTTTGGCTTTTTAGCGCACGGGATTTGAAATCCAATCAAGCAAACCAAAAATCAAGGAGAGAGTATCAAGAATAAAAAAAAAAACAATAAATTGAAAGAAAAGAAAAAAAAAATCCTAGCTATTACTAGAATTAAATTCACTCAAGTTTCAAAAACCGTTACTTAGTTCCCCAGCAACGATGCCAAAAATTTGATCGTGCTAAGCTAAGGAGGTTATTCCTAGCTAACAATCAACATTTAAATATTTATAAAACCGCATGTTAACCTCAATTCAGTTGAGTCTTGGTAAGCACGGGTGTCGATCCACAAGGAACTAATTTCAGTTAATGAAAAACGTTTAAATGTAATTCTAATCAATGAACGGATTCAATGGTTGATTTTGTTGGTAACTTGAGCTTCAAGTAAATTGAAGCAAAAACATTTAATTAATATCAAAGCAAATTAAAAGGAATTTAACCGATGGGATGAGAAAGACTTGGGTAAAGAATCCATTTGAATATCATTTATGCATTTTGGTTATATAAAGTCCTATTTCCGGTATTTATGTATGGTGGTCCTTCCAACTACAAGAATGAATAACCAAGAACATTATAAATTGAGGATTTAGCTTTCTTATTCTTAAAAGGCATGGATTGTCATACGGAGCATGAACAATCCATCCTAATTAGGTCAAAGTACGCTAAACCCTATATTTACTCCAATAATTACTATTGCATAGTTATATAATTGCAATCATAGATAAACAATTATATATTGAAGAATTGAACAATAAAGAACCGATTGAAACAATCTCTCACAACCATGCAATCACATAAATACTCAAGAAATAATATCTTTATAACTAAAAATTACATATTGAATCCAAACTTCATCCTCACCCAAGTATGAGGCTTAGTTGGCCATGAAGAACGAAAAAGCTCCTTCCGCCATAGATGATCCAATCTTGACAAGATGGATGATGGTGAAGTGTAGCTAAAACCCTTGGAAATTCAAGAAAGATTCCTCTAAATCAAAACTAAATTCAAACCTAATTGAAAAGTTGCCCTTTAAGGCTACAAAATGTTCCTTATATAGGTCATCCAAAGAAAAGACAAAAATACCCTGAGGAAATACATGCAAAATAGTCAATTCTGGCGGATTCCAGGACCACTATCAATAGAAGTATGGCTATCGATAGAACTTCTATCAATAGCGAGGTATCTTTTATCGATAGAGATCCAATATCTCTCGGACAATTCCAATATCACTTCTTGGCTATCGATAGACAAGGTGCTCTATCGATAAACCCAAATTAATTTCAAATCACGAAGTGGCACAAAGGTTCTCGGCTATCGATGGACGTATCTAGCTATCGATAGAAAGTCTATCAATAGACATAGGTCTATCAATAGAAGTTCTATCGATAGAGGTGTGAATTCTGGTATTCTGCTACACAAATCACATTACTCACTTCTAGCCTTCATCTATCCCATTTCCACTTGAAGATATTGTCCCATTTCATGTTCCAGCAGGTCCTCTTCATTAAGCATCCGCAATTCAAGCTGATTTCTTGAAAAAAGGAATTTTAACACTATTATCTTAAATTAACAAAAACTAACATTATTATAAAGTTACATGAAATAAGAAAGCTTAACAAACCCAAGATTTAGACTATGATTGTGAAGCAACCAATTATGCATCTGAATCACGTATTTCTCAATCTACCATTCGATTGTTCATCTTGAAGTGATATGGGTTGGGTTTTTGGACGGGTGTAGAGATTTTTTTTTTTTTTTTTTTTGTGAATGAGTCACTTTTATGTAGGTTTTGTATTGCTCATGAATCAATGGGGGTGATGTTTGAAGAAATCGAATTTTAGTTGCCGAAAATTATATGGGGATTATGCATCTGATTCATGTATTTCTTAATCTACCATTTGATTGTCTTCTCAAACTGATGAATGGCAAGTCCAAAGTATATAAAGGGTTTCAAATATTTTTCTGGTATGGATTTGGATGATTTGGGCTTGGAAGTGATTCATTTGCTTTTTTGCAGATTGATGCCTAAAAATGATAATAAATCATATTTATTTTTGAGTAGACATGTATACTTGGATAATCTTGGGCTGAGTTATGTCTCTCTATGGTGTCATGAATATATGGTTATTTTGCTTTCATTGATTGTTTAGGTTTTTGTTAAAACATGGATTTTATTGGAAGGCATACTTATGTCTCTGTTTTTTTTTTCTTTCTTTTTTTTCTTTTTTTTTTTGGTGTTTACCCATAGGTCCTATTAATAAGTTTTGTTTACCCAAGAATCCTGCCATCTTTTCACTTTACCGAAAAATTCTTTTTAATAAGAAATGCATCAATTTGTTCTTCGATTTTGTAGAAATTGATCATTTTGTAGAAAACTTATGCATAGATAAGTTTTTTGGACTTTTGGATAAAATAAAACTTAAATTTGGACTTTTTGATAAAGTGAAAAGATGATGGGACTTTTGGGTAAAAAATAACTCAAAATGGGACTTTTGGATAATTTTCTCTCTTGTTTTCCACATTTTAAATTTGATGGTCTCAAAATTGCTCATTGGATGTGTCATGAATCTACAGTTTTTTTCATGTATACATGAAAATAGTGTCAAAACTCTTCAAATCATGTATACTTGGGCTTGGGTTTTTTGTGCTTATAGATTTAATTGTTGAGTCATGACTCTCTAGTAACTTTTGAGTTTGGCTATTGGCATTTGTGGTTTGGTTGGCTTTGGGTTTTTGAAATGCCATGTATACATGATTCATGAGATTCAGGGTTTCATGAGATTAAGGGGGTTTGCTTGGTTTGTTTGGAGGTTTCAATGAGTCATATGTTCATGGTTTTTGTAGATTTTGAACATTCATGTATGCATGAAAATAGTGTCATGACTCTTGTAAATCGTTGAGTCATGACTCTCTAGTAACTTCTGTGTTTGGCTATTGGCATTTGCATGTGGTTTGGTTGGCTTTGGGTTTTTTAAATTTCATGTATACATGATTCATGAGATTTGGATTTTCATAAGATTAGGGGATTTGTTTGGTCAGTTTGGGGGTTTCGTGAGTCATATATTCAGTGGAGTTTTTTTATTTTTTATTTTTTTTAAAAAAATCTGTTTTAGGATTTGATTTGTCTGATAAATTTGATGATATGGGGTTTCATCACATTTGGTTTGAAAGTGTCATGTATACATGATTTATTTTTTTGATTGTTTGGGTTGATTGGGATCTTGTATGTGGTTTTTGTAGGTTTTGAACATTTTTGTATAAATGATTCCAAAACCCACAGAATAGTATAACAGAGGAGTAAAAAACTGGCTAGAAAACAGGAAGCAAGGATCAATTCAGAAAAGGCAATGGATTGATAACACTTGGTGAAGAAAATAAACCATAAATGGGCTGCAAGCCTTCATTATATTTGTAAAAGCAGTAAACATGGCCAGTATTGTATCCCACTCATGCGTCTAGAGAAGTTCCCACTTAGATTCATTAAGACCATGACTTTATAATTTCTCTGTGTCCGAGCCCATAGTAGGAGTCGGCATCAAACTCTTCACACTTTCTTTGTTGGAACGGTATTTGCACAAAATGAACACTATACTACTCAAATCCATCTACAAAAACCAGAAAATAACCAACAAAAATAAGAAAATTCCAAAACAAGAATATAGTTGCACGTATAAATGTGTGAACTTATGCTTGTATATATGTGAAAATATTTGGAAACTCAAATGTCAAAACATATATATATATATTATCATTCAACTATGGTATTTAAAATTGAAAATGAACTTTGGCATTTTACAAAGATACACGTATCTCTGTAAAACGGAACAACCCACTTACTATGAACAATCCAACCACACCAACCAAAGCAAAATGTATATTCTGGTAAATGCAATCCAGAATTTTATCTCATTTCAAATTCAAAAACCTACATATTCCAATTGGTTTAGGATATTATTCAAATAAAAAATATTATTTTAAAAAATTGCATTGAATCAAATAATATTATAATAACAAAATTCTAACTAAAAATAAGGAAGGGATATATTAGATAATTTTTTATTATTAATTGACTTTAAATTTGACCTAGAGAGGCTATCGATATTGAATCTTATCATTTGGATATAATAATAACAAAAATTATTTTTAGGATTCTTTAGTTCGTTTTCCCAAAATAAAACCAACTTGCCGTTCAATTAAGTAATGTTGGTACTTGTCCAAATTGAGTATCCTATAAAAATTCAAATTTGATAATTAAAACTCTAAAAATTAATAAATAAAATAGTAAACTAATAAAAAATAAATGAAAAAATAATAATAAAATATTTAATAGTCACGATTAGATAGTTTGTGGTCCAACAGCAAATCCAAATCCCAGCAACAGATGGGAAATGTGCAACAATGATAGATTTAATGCTGTGCTTAAATCCACTGCCATTCTGCACAACACCCATCAATGCGAGTACTATTTCACATAAATGCTAAGCCAACAACGTGAAGGCAAGGGATGGGGACTAGTGGCTGAACCGCAAGCACGTTCTTACCTAACTCTGTTACCTTCCCCCGCGTAAGGGTAAAGTAATAGAGCGTGGCAACAAATCAGAGAGCCGTCATTAGCCATTCCTATCACTTTTATGTCATTTCCAATGCCCTAACGATATCCATATCCATATCCACATCCACACAGAAATAATCATTCTAGCACATGTTGTTGAATTTCATAAATATTAGTATCAAACTTATAAGTAACTGAGAGATGCATATTTTGAAAAATTTATCGTTTCATTAGATACATGCATATATATATCAAGCATATTAAAAATTATAGTGATCCAATGGTCGGTTTCCCAGATATATTATTAAAAAAAAAAATTGTGACAGTTTTCAGCAGTTAGAATTTTTCACAGCTTATATTTTGAGATGCCTATATGAGATTACTGTGATTTTTAGCAGAGGTGACATCCATAATAATGGTATCTAATCCAACGGTCGAT
This sequence comes from Hamamelis virginiana, assembly GCA_017140935.1. Classification (NCBI taxonomy): domain Eukaryota; kingdom Viridiplantae; phylum Streptophyta; class Magnoliopsida; order Saxifragales; family Hamamelidaceae; genus Hamamelis; species Hamamelis virginiana. Next base: position 12,830 of record JAESVK010067990.1, read on the forward strand.
TTTTCAAAATATACATTTCACAATTTCCTATGAGCTTCATGCTGACTTTCGCGAAGTTAGCATATGTTTACTAGATCGGAACTCTCCATCCATATATATATATACATATCTTATTATATATAGAGCAGTTGTGCTGATGTGGCGGCCTAGAATTACTTCCCTCCCTCATACTCTTCTCTCCTTGATTCACTCCATTCATTCATTTCTATTGGTTCAAACACACCCATTATCTTTAATTCCCACCAGATGCACAACAATTTATGCAACCCTTCACATTCCAAGTATACACTCTCCCAAAAAAAAATTATAGATAGACAGGTTAACAAGTCTATTTATTATTTATTACAATATTAATGCCACAGAGGTGGAGAAGCTTCGATCAATAGTTCCCTTTGATTAATAGAGGTTAATAATTGATTTCTCTGTTTAATTACACACTTCAAAATCTACCCTACACATACAATTCAACACACACACACGCAATCACTTGGTCTTATCATTTCTTCCTCCAACACACACGCACACAGACATATATACACACACATACACTTTAATTCAATAATAATTAGGTTTAAAAGCTTAGGAGGTGCAGGTGCAAATGCAGATAAAGGCAACTGGCCTTTTAGTGTGTGTTTAGTTTAACTTTGTGTTTGTCAGTATTTTTTAGCATGCTTAATTGGTCCCCCACCCAAACAGATAAACATGAAAATAAAGTTAATTTGAGTGGTCTTAAGACCTCGGGGTATGTATTGTTGCATTAGGGCCTGTTTGCCGATGCTGTAATTTTGTTCAGTTTGGTTTTGAACCAATTAATGTGCCCAGTTTTTGTTCAAACAATTATCTTTGAACTACTTTTATGTTATACTTGATTTGTCTAACTCTCACTCTTGCTTAGGGCTTAAAGGTGTTGCACTTCCTTTGACTGTAAGTAATTTTTATTTTATTTTATTTTTATTACCGGGGTTTGATTTGAAGATAGATTGAAGCATAGGGTTAGCGTCCGTGACTTAGTGTTTTATGTTATGAGCGAAGTTTATAGAGGTTAAATTTTTATTTATTTATATTCTATATATGTGGTGATAGATTAGTGATATATAGATGCACTATCTATATTGTTTTGGTTTCTATAAAAATTAAATCCTAACCTGAACTATGACAAATAGCTGTGTTGGGCTCAGTTTAGCAGAGGGTTTTGTTTTCTTGGGTCTCAAACAATGAAAAATTTAACTTTTATAAATTTATATGCCGTTTTATTTTTTCCATTTTTACTACCAAACGGAGGTTTTTATATTATCATGTTCAGTGAATAGAGTTGATTTTTTGTATTGGTTGTGTTATTGATTTTTTGTATTGGTTGTGTTATCGCGCAGGCCGCGCATCGCGCGGGTCAACACTAGTATATATATATATAGCACTTTTGGTGCTCAAATGGTGATCCATATCCATATCAGCTCCAACTTCTTCTTGTTTCTTTTTTTTTTTTTTTTTTTTTTTTTTTAATTGGTTTTGAAAATAAAAGAATTGTGATTGATTGGTGAAAAAAAAAGTACTTTGTGAGGAGAAATGGGGATTGAAATATAGGAAAAAATGGTTTAGCCAAAAAATGGATATGACACCATTGAAGAACCTCATCTATCCATATCCATTTTCACTTTTTGATAACAAAAAAAATGGATATTACCATTGGAAATCGATGACCTTATTAAGCTAGCTATATCAAAACTCATGTTAACATTGTTGTTAACGCATCAAATTCATTCCAAAATTTCAATCCTATAAACGTGTTTATCATTGTTCTTCATCACATTAAATCCATTCCAAATTCTTAACTACAGTATAAAACTATAAAACTAGTTAAAAATATGTCAAATATTAATTTATACTAGCTTGTACCAATTGGTTAATTAGCGTACATAAAAAATTCCAATGAAATAGAGACGACGGAGAGAAAACAATTGCCATGGTTAATGTCTCATGAAGGATCCAACCTTAACGGGTTTCTGCAGGGATGAAGCCAGGAATTCTGGTGAGGGAGAGCAAAATTTAATTTATTAATTAATAGTTTATTCCAATTTAAGAAATCGAGAATATTTTTGTTCATTTTTTTTATCTTGTTAGTTTGAGGAAAAAAAATTGAAAAAAGTTATAATCTATTTATCTTTGATAAACTATATTTTAATTCAATACATTTCAATTATTTTTGGTGGGGTCTTATCTTTTGAAAGAGTTGTATGATGGCTTCACTAGTGCATCTCCAATGCATTCATGTCATTTGATGTGCTAATGTCAAAATTTTGTGTCTCAAGTGGCATCAATGTCAAATTATGGCGAATATGTGCCCCAATGCATTAGGAGCTGTTTGGCAAACTTAAAAACCTAGTCAGTTGAGGATAAGCCTATCTGATTTTTATTCAGTACTATTTGGTAAGTGCCTTTCTTCCGTAAATAAGTTCAATCCTTTTCAGAAAATAAGACATAAGCACAGTTTTTTTCAAACCAACTGTAAGTTTGTTTACATAAAAACCATATACCAAAAAGAGATTAGAACTGGCCAGACCCAGTTTTTAAAGTTCCCAAACAAGCCCTTAATGTCATATTTTGGCATTTTACATTTTTTAAGGAAAATATGACTTAGTACAAATGAAAATTGCCATTTGAGGTACCAAATTTGGCAGCTCTATGTGTCATTGCAAAATTTGGCATCCAAATAGCACATCATTAGAGCAACTAATTTGGGTGTCAATGCCAAATTTTGGCAATGACATGGCAACTCAAATGACATACCATTAGTATCAACACTATTAAATGTCATTCTCTCAATAAATACAATTAAGCTATCACCCATGAATTGAAGTCATTTGAGATTTGCTTAATTCTTATAATTAACCAACTTGTAAACTAGATTTATATTATCAAGAATTTGGAATGACTATAATGTGATGAAGACACGTTTATACCATTGGAAATATGGAATGAATTTGAACAACGATTAACTTGAGTTTTGATATGACTTAATAGGGGTGGCTAATTAATGAGAGTGCGGTACACTCATCGTTGCCATAATACAATCGGTCCCCTCCATATGCTTTTTTGTTTCAATCTTTTTACATGTACATGTTTCCATTGAAAGCGATACAAACATATATTCGTACCAATGTGTCACAGGCCTAGAGTTTCATTGCAGCGGAATTGCCCGTGCGACGCCTCAACACTCTTGTCAAGGCCAGCCTTACACCATCCGAGTTTGTCTAATCTTAGACTCCCATAAAGTGCCCCGCATTAAAGCCAACAAGAACCATGCACTCACAACGAGTCTTGTTAGTAGCAACATACTACCCCCGACTTACTGATAGTTTCATAGTGCAAAGCACTTGCCCAACCAATAAGGTTCCCTTATCATCAAAGCCCTGTCGCATGTCTGACAACAATACGGAAGTCCCCCAACCAAGCTAGCATCACTGCGACATCCGTAGTGCCATATATGTGCATCTCAAATAGCTGGGAGGCATGCTAGCCCCAACTACGCATAGGCTTGCACCCATGCTAGGCACACGAGGCCTTAGCTCAGAACCCCGATAGCCCAATCCACCCCATCGCCTATCTGAAGGTATATAGGCGGGGCTTAACCACTCGTAGCACGTAACCTCCAGCCTGGAAGCTGTGCGCACTGCCGCCCTCACGACAGCGTCTATTGTGCTCCCAGCACCAATGGAGACACTAGCAAGTCCCTTCAGACAAGTTAGGCCCGCCCCCATGTTGCCACGAGTTAGGCTCGCTTAGGGCGCAAGGCCCTAGGGGAGGTGGAGCTCACCTGCTACCCCCTTAAAGAGATTTCTATGCATTTGAGGGATTGCCCGCAGGAACCATCATTTGAAAAATAAGGGATCAACACCACCTGATAATCCCAAGCTATTGACGCCAGTCAAAGCATGGCATATCCAAGCGTGCCAACGACCCTCATGGCCAGACTCAAGGTCCCACGACAAGAGTCACGCGCACATGGCCTCATGCCAAAAGTGCAGACCGTGACATTCTCCCCCACTCAATAATGTCAATGTCCTCATTGACGTTCTCCACCTCAAAATTAAACAGCTGGTTGCATGCACTCTTGTCCCTTCCCTCTGGATCAGAACTATTTCTGACAGCCTTCATACTCAAAATAATGCTTCAAACTGTTGCCTATCTCAGACGGTGTTCGAAGCAAACTTGAACCCAATACAAAACACGCCCAGTCTTCACTGAACTTGGCCAAGGAGACATAGCACACTGCTCGCCCACTATACTCAAAGTTGTGTCTTCAATACCCCTCTGAGCATTTCTGAACATAAAGGCTTCTCTAAGCCCACTGATTCCCTCTGGAAGCGGCTCCTCTGAACCATGCCACTCTTGGCATTTGCCCCTCTAAGCGAAGTCCCCACTGGAACGTAGCATCTCATGTTGCAAACTGTGGCCTTCAACCCACATATGTAATCACTATTGCTCTCTTCATTCCCTACTGGGAGTTGTTGACATTGTCCCTGCATGCCAGCGTTGCCTTCTTAAAGACATTAGGGTTTGGCACCCTTTTCCTCAAACTTGAGAGATGTGCTCTTCTGAGCAAGTCCCCTCCGGAATGTAGCATCTTGCGCTGCAATTGTGGCAATCAACCCACAAAAGCACTATTTCCTACTCCCCTCATTCCTCATTGGGAGTTGTTGACACTAAACTCTGTGCCAACTTTTGCCTACTCAATGGCATTAAGGGTCTGACACCCCATTCTTCAAACTCTGATGTGCATGCTCCTTTGAGCACAAGGGTCCTCCCAGGACCATTTGGAACACAATCCCTCTGATATCATTCTTGCAGTGTTCCTCACCAACAGAAAATCGCTCAAAGTGGATGCCCCGTCTTCACAGTTGTCTATGCCCATTTTCGTTAGATAAGCCCAATTGGAAGTGCGCCCCTCAGGACGTGACTCGCAAGCCAACTACACTCTTGTAGCACCCCTTCGCAGCTATCATTTAGCTCGTGCCCTCTTGGCTAGTAGCAACTTCGACCGTCTCACTGATCTATGCTGCCATAGGTCGTCTCTGACCAATTCTCGTTCAAACTTGTTTAGGGAAGTGCACCTCGCAAGGTGTGGCATGAACCAATCGCTTCTCCCTAGAGACACTCCCTAGATGTACCCACCTCTTCTTCATTGGCTTTATCAACCATCCACTCTATGCTTCAGTTTGTAGCACCATTAATGTGTCTGGCCCCAATCTTCACCCTATGAATGACTTTTGCCCTGTAAGCATCCCAATCCCACAACTGAAGTGCCCACAGAAGTCAAACACTAGTACCTCGATTGAACAACGGTTCTGTTGTAGTGCAACATCCGTTACACTTGCCAAGACTCTCATGTAGCTCGTGCGGTCGGTAACATCTGATTTCCTACCCCCTCGCATTCCCATGATGAGGTTGTCTCAATTATATGGCTTCTCCAGTACCTCGGCACACTTGCCTTCACCTCGAGTCAGCTTGCTATGCTCCATAGACTCTTTATATATTTTGCCCCCACTTAGGAGAGCATTCGCCTCTACGTTAGCTAGTCACTTGGCAGGCTCCCCCACTTAAGCTGATACCCATTTCTGTATATATAGCTACCTCCCAACAGTGTCTTAACTGCAATAGTCTTCACCCGAAGGAAAGCAACCACAATTTTCATTAGGCTCGTTTCAAACTCTATTGCACCTCTATGCTCGTTATGTAGAGTGCCATTGCACTTACTACTATAATACCCCCACTCTAGAAGGTTACTCTTGCGCCTCAATGTCTTCGTTGCTTGGTAGGTTTCTCACACTTAAGCTAAGATTCAATCTTTTGTATATGGCGATAGCTTCCAACAGTAGCTCGACTGCACTAGTCTTTACTCGAAGGAAAGCAGACCATAATGCTCATTACACTCGCTTTTATCTTAGTTGCACCTTCGTGCGTTGGTTTGTAGCGTGCCTCTGCACTAGCTACTATTGTTATGCCTCCTCTCTAGAAGGTTGTCTCGATGCGCCTCTGCGACTTGTATAGGCCCCCTCTGGGCTCATGTCTCGTTGTGCCTCCACACTGTTCTCAAATATATATCGTTGTCTTGACTTACATAAACCCATAACATGGTTGCCCTTTCTCTGGACAAACGTGGCATCATCACCATTTGGCACTCCCACCAACATGTTCACCAAAGTGCCTCTGCACATGAGTCGTCAAGACTAAGTGTGATTCGTAGAATTTCCTATCATCCCACAATCATTAGCAACCTTGCCATCACAAGATACATGCCTTCGAACTCTTCAAGAAGCAATGCACTGATCCACACAAAGCCACCAACATTTCCAAACTCAAGACATTCATAGATACCGCCAACATAGCCACAGTGTAAAACAAGTCTCGCACTAGTCCACAAAGTAGTAGTCAACAACATAGTTGGAACCATCAAGCTCGCGCTCTCTGAAACCAACATTAGCCCCATCTGTCCATGAGTAAGGTTCACTACAGAAAACTTTTCTTCATTAGCCATCAACGTAACCACAAGGTTAAGCTAGCATTACGCATGTCAACCGAATGGTACCCAACAACATAGGTTAGCCCCATCAAGCATTGCTGCCATCCAGAACCAATATTAAGCACAAGTCCCTCTAAGTGCTATCTGCTGCATCAAGAAGGCATCTCCCATGATAACTCAATTTCTGCTCTGATACCATCTGTCACGGGTCTAGAGTTTCATTGCAGCGAAATTGCCCGTGCGGCTCCTCAACACTCTTATTAAGGCCAGCCTTACACCATCCGAGTCTGTCTAATCTTAGACTCCCACAAAGTGCCCCGCATTAAAGCCAATAAGAACCACTCACAACGAGTCCTGTTAGTAGCAACATACTACCCCCGGCTTACAGATAGCTTCATAGTGCAAAGCACTCGCCCAACCAATAAGGTTCCGTCCTGCCGCATGTCTCACAACAATACGGAAGTCCCCCAACCAAGCTAGCATCACTGCGACATCTGTAGTGCCATATATGTGCATCTCGAATAGCTGGGAGGCATGCTAGCCCCAACTACGCATAGGCTTGCACCCATGCTAGACCCACGAGGCACTACAAGAATTCGGACATTTAGTGACAAATTTTTTAGTGACAAATTGGAATTTGTCACTAAAAACCTTTCTTTTGTGACGAATTTCCTGATGGTCACTAAACGGTCGTGCACAAACTAATTTTTGTGACGAATGTATATAAGAGTCTTTAAAAGCCGTCACAAATACTCTCCCACCAAAAATTTCCTGCCAAAATAAGGCAGGAAAGGTCTTTTGTGACGCACTTTTAACATCGTCACAAAAGGTATTAAAAAAACGATGTCGTTTTTCATTATTTGAGATTTTTTTTGACGCTCCTTGACTAGTCACAAATAAAGACTTTTTGGCGACGGTGACTTTGTGGTTACAAAAAATCTAAAATATTATTTATTTTTCTATATACATTAAATGTATGGTTTTTGTGACAAAAGTATATCATCGTCACAAAAACTAAAACAAAAAAATGACATCATAGGAACATTTTGTGACGATTTATGGTTTGTCACAAAAGAATGATATTTTGTGACGATTTATGTATCGTCACAAAAAATATAAAATATTATTTATTTATTTTATTTATTAAATGTAAGCTTTTTGTGATGATATCTAATATTGTCACAAAATTAAAAACAAAAAAATCGAACACATATGAAAATTTTTTGTGACAGTTTATGTGTTGTCACAAAAGGTAGTTCATTTGTGACAATTTTTTGTTATCACAAAAAGTATAAAATATTATTTATTAATTTGATTTATTAAATATGACTTTTTTGATGAACTGTAACATTGTCACAAAAAGTGTTTTTTTTTTTTTTTTTTTAATAAAAAACAATATAGGTTCTGTATGCAATTTACATGGTTTGAATGATGAAACGAATTAGGCTAATGCTCTTTAACCAATAATCCAAGTTTTTGTTGGTGTTATATATTTAAAAAAAAAATTAAATATAAGGTATATTTGTTTTCTAAACTTATATTAAATATAAATATATTTAAAATAATACATTTTTAAAATTAAACGGTTCAACTGTTACCCCAATAGTTTGACTGGGGTGGCTCGGTGCGACTCACTTCCTTCGATAGACCAATGACCAGGCTGGGTCTGATAATTAACTATGACCTTACACTTCATTGTATAATAAAAATATAATAATAAAGAATTAAAATTAATTTTAATATAAATTTATAATTCAAATTATTTAAATTAATTTGGGCAATTTCCATGAATAATCCTAAGTTTCCAAAATATTACGGCTATGAACCCCATACAAAACATATTACGGCAATACACCTATTACTGTTTTTTTTTTTTTTGACGAAATTACTCTTAAAATTAAAGTTTGACCGATTTGTACAGGATCCCCAATTTTGTATATGATCCCCAAAAATAAACAGAATCTCCAATCCCCAATTTATCTAATAATTATCAATATTATACATAACCCCCAATTCCCAAATTTATGAACAATTCCCAATATTGTTAAGAATCCCCAATCCCCTATATGTCACGTTAACATTTAATGCTGGTCATTCATATGTCTCCCGAATTTTTAATTACAAAAAATTAATAACCAATTTAACCCGTAATCCCTAATTTTATAAGCAATCCCCAATTTTTTACAGAGTCTGCAATACCCAATTGCTGACGGAATACCCAATTTATCACAAAACTCCCAATACCCATATTTGCACAGTATCCCCATGTGTACACATAATCCCAAAAATTAAACACAATCCCCTACTTTTCTAATAGTCCCCAATTCCAATATGCCATATCATGCATGTCATTCAATGTCCCCCTATATTTAACACATGTCATTCAATGTTCCCCAATCCCCAAATTT